>CACRSC010000010.1:1225154-1236941 GCA_902651635.1 Mastigamoeba balamuthi
GCAGACGGTGGCGATCAAGAAGTTCTTCAGGCAGAAGGTGGACAGCGTGACCATGTACGAGATCGAGCACCAGATCAAGGAGATCGCGATCCTGTCGGAAGTCAGGCACCCGTCCATCCTGCTCTTTGTACGGACTCCATGGGCAGCACGCTGATAAATCGGTTAACAAATCGGCTCAACAGATGGGGGCTTGTATGGAGACCAACAGCATGCTCATGTAAGCCTAATGCTAAATACACCGAAGCGTTCTCATCGTTCTCATTTCCCAACCAGTGTGACTGAGTGGATGGACATGGGGAATCTCCGTGTATTTTATTCTGGAATTACTCGGTTTTCTCTGACACATATTCACAGGAGGTACTGGCCGACAGGGTCGTCGACATGAAGCAGGCAGACAGTATTCTCTCATCTGTGTGCAATGGGATGCTCTATCTTCACATGTCCAACATCGTTCATCGCGACCTCAAGTCCAACAACATTCTGGTTCGATTTTCATTGACAACATCCGTTTATCCTCTCAACGTTGCTTTTCCTCAGCTGAACAAGAAGTGGGACGTGAAGCTGTCTGGTGCGACCAAATGAGCACCTTCAGAGTGTTATTTCATTGCTCGCCCCCCGTGCAGACTTTGGCCTGGCAGCAGTCAAGGAAACGAACAAGACCAACACAGTCTGTGGCACAGGTGAGCTCTGCTCTCGAAATCATGAAGGCTTACGGTAATTGCAGTGGGCTGGATGGCACCAGAGGTGCTGAAGGAGGGCAAGTACTCGGAGAAGTCGGATGTCTTCAGGTGTGCAACCACGTGTTGTTCAATGGTCTGAGAACGCCTTTACAGCTTTGGAATGGTCATGTATGAGATTCTGACCAGGTCGTCACCGTACCGCGGACTTCCTATGATCCAGATCTCGGCTGCCATACAGTCGGGCAAGAGGCCACCAGTGCCGCCCTCTCTCGGGACGTTCAGCACCAAGTATGTGTCGCTGATGGAGGCGTGCTGGGACCACGAAGCAGTTCTGCGTCCTGGGTTCAAGAAGATAGCCGAGCTTCTCAATTCAATGGTCTGAATGCCCCTCACCCCTTTGTGCCATCAGAGACCTCCCATTTGTGCCAATATTCCTGTTTTTCATTGATAGGCCATGAGTTTCATCTTCACAGTGTCATAGGCGATGCACGCAGGCTTTGTGAAAGACTGTGTGAAAGTCGTGTGTCAGAGGTTCTGCGTCGTCCATTAAGCCATGTATGCACACCAGCTCTATCCCCAAGACATAGTGAACTGGTGGCCATATTGGACTGTCCCTTTGGGAGGTGTAGAGGTGGTCGATCCTGGAAGAGGCCCTGCTTGAAGGTGAGTGGGGCGTCTTCGGGTAAGGACGGGCGTCCATTTGGTTTAGCAGGCGTGCCAGGACGCACGTTTTGCGCCTTCACTGAAAATGATAATGAACGCGGAGGTGGCAGCTCCCTGTGCCCAACTTCTTCATGTCGTTCCTCACCCCGTTCACCAGCAACGTGCCGGAGCTCATCGCCTCGATCGACTATTGCGCGGAGAAGACGTCGAAAAACGTCTCGAAGGGATGCGAACCACCGCCCCGAGTCCTCCTCGATCCTCATCACAAATCCCGACGACAGAATGGTGGCGGCTTATGGGGCGATGAACTGGACGGTTAATTGGGCGGTGTTCCTCATCATGATGTGGGCGCGGGACATCACGTACATGTACAACTCCGAGGTCGTGCCTATGCTGCTCGTTATCTATGCCGTGGGGGCCCTGGCGTCGCGGCGAGACACCTTCACGACCTGCAGGGCTCCGTGGTGCCCGTGTTCTACCCCCTGTCTGCCGGGCTCGTCGCTCTGCTCCAAAGCCCCTGGGTTGGGTGGACAAGCAAATATCATTGCACTCTCCGTACGCCTGCTCCCGGTAGCGGATCATCGCCAAATGGAAGCTGTTCGGCTATGGGCGAGTGCTTTCGGAGCATCTCGAGGGTGATTCCCTGCCGCCGTGCATTGTGAGTCGGAGGAATCGCTCTGGAACTCGGGCACGGAGGGCGCGTTCTGCGACACGGACAACTCGCAGACTCACGTGTGGCGTCCACACTCCCGAGATACACTGTCAGCTGAGTCCAACCAATAGGGGGCTATTTATGGCTTCTGTGCATCTTACAAAGAAGTAAAACGGACTGACGTGCCCTGTTCACCCGTGTCTACTCGTCAGATGGCGAACGCACCGGTGGCAGCACAAAAGGTGATCGGATTCCCCGTCGTCGGCATCATCGGGTGCTTCACGAGCGGCCTGACGGTGGCGATGCAGGACAAAGGGGTGTCGGCCTCTGGAATCCCTCAGGTCGCGCACGGGGCGATGAACACGGTGCTCAGCAACAAGACGCGGCTCCTGCACTTCCTCAGAACGCCAGCGACAGATTCTCTGACCGTGCGTGCCAGGACCCGAATTGCCAACCCTTTTGGGTCGCGTGGATCATGCAATCACATTTCTCGTGTATTGTATCGCGAATTGCACTTATCCACTTGGAACGCGTGATATTACCGCATCTGGAACGTGTGGACAATGGCCATAAAAAGGAACCATGATGTTGGAGCTCTTGAGGTCGCAGTGGAGGATGCAGGGGTTGTACGAGTGCAGGTACGCCATCCCCGCCGCCACGTCCTTCAGGATCGACATCCGCGACCGCAGCGTGATCGACTGCATCTCGTCCAAGAGCACGTCCATCAGCGACCCCGACGGCATGAACTCTGTCCAACCATCCATGAGACCAGATGAGACTGCCCTGATGACTCGCCTGTCACGATGATCAGCTTGTCCTTGTCCTGGGAGTAGCACATGAACAGCAGCACGTTGGGATGCCTCAGAGATCTGGGTGGGCCCTTGCCGTGTCAGCAGTGTTTGCGGGGCGCATGCTATGAGTGTCTCACTTCACATGTCCAACATCGTTCATCGTGACCTCAAGTCCAACAATAATCTGGTGTGACTCCCTTCGATCTCTCCGCACTTCTCAACACCACTATGTTACAGCTGAACAAGAAGTGGGACGTGAAGCTGTCTGGTGTGCTCACCCCGACAGAGGACTACAGAACTGATTTGAAATTGACATTTCCCCTGTAGACTTTGGACTGGCCGCCATCAAGGAAACCAACAAGACGAACACGGTCTGTGGCACAGGTGAGCCCTGCTCATCACACACAAGGGGCTCGTGCTTGCTGGATTGCTTGTGTGCTTCGCAGTGGGCTGGATGGCACTGGAGGTGCTCAAGGAGGGCAAGTACTCGGAGAAGTCAGACATCTTCAGGTGCGGAACCCATGCAGTTTGTTTGGTTATCTAAGATCTCCTGTGTAGGGAACTGTGCGAGGAATGTAAAACAATGAACTGTTTTGGTCTGACGTGTGTGTGCGAGGTGAATCATCCTGCCAGTGAAATGACAGTGAGGAAGTGGCACGGCCACGTGGCTGGCAGTGGTGAAGTGACACGGCCACGTGGCCCAGGCCACGACATTGCCTTCCTTCACAGAAAGGCAGTACAATCAGTTAGCCTACCCCTTCGGGATCTGTGGCTTCCTCAGCTTGTGTGTCTTCATGTACTCCTGGACGACCAGGCTCCACCTCACGTCCTGGTACTCGTTCCATGCATCGGGGTGATCGTCATCGATGTTGGGGTATCCCAAGTACTTCAACTGGAAATAGAGTTTCGTCCCTTGGCGTTTGTGGGTGTAGATCTTCTCGATGAGGTACTCATTCTCGTTGACCGCTTCGGCTGTCAGCTCCTCCAGGCTGAGCGTGCCTGGCCAGAACTGGTGCAACCTGTTCACATGCACCTTCGATTGCACGTGGTCGATCAGGCTCTTGGTGGTGTAGATGAGGCGGTGGTCCCACGAGATGACGATCTCAGGGCCCTTCCACGAAAAACCCAACTTGGTCTTCCACTCGAAGTGAACCAGGATGTAGTCGCTGACTGCAAAGTCAATCTGGCCCTTGGCCCTTGCCCTGTACGTTGCCTCGATCTTCTTCCTGAGTGCCTCCTGGATTTCACGCACCCTTGGTAACAGCGATGCTGCCTGGATCGCGGTCTGGGCAGCCACCAAGAGAGGCTCGTTTCCCGTTGTAGTTTCGGGCATTGCAACGTTGATTAGCAACTGGGGCGCAAACCCGTGGACCACGTTCCATGGGGTCGTTCCCAGCATCCTCGAGTAGCTGCAATTGATTGCCAATGCCACTGGCACCACGATGTCTGCCCAGTTGTTGGTCACGTTCTCCTTGTGCATAACGCAACACAGTGTAGACTCAACGTCCAAGTTCTTGCACTCCACTGCACCGTGTCCTTCAGGATGTAGGGGAAGCGAGACATGGTGTCTGATATGCAGCACCCTGCACATCTCAGCGAACGCCCCTGCCATGAATTCCATGGCCCCGTCACTGTAGAACTGGTCGATGAGCCCGTGGATGCACAGCCAGCGCTTCCAAACGACCTCGGCAGTCAGCTCTTCTTGCGTTGTAGCCATCGGCTCCAATACCACCCAGTGCAAGAACCGATCGATCATCACGAGGATGTACTTGCAGCCCCTGCTCTCCTGGAACGGGCTGACATAGTTGAGGAAAACGCTGTTGAACGGGTTGTGTGCCACCTAGTGCCCATGTCCGCACTGTGTGGGCACTTAGCATGCTCCTTCTGGCATGCTGGGCACTCCCTGACCATCCTGGCCACATCGCCATCCATCCCTGGCCACTTGATAGCTGCCGAGATGTGGCGCATTGTGCGCTGTACCCCGCCATGCCCCACCATGGGATGTGAGTGCCCAAGCACGAAGAGCCTCACCAGCACCTCCACACTGGGCCTCTCATTCAGGACGATGACATTCATTGTCCACCAACTCGTAAGGTAGATTCTCGATGGAGGCCCGTACCACCTCGATCACGTTGTCACGGTCCTTGCATCCCTGTCCATCGTCCCCAACCATGTCCACGAGGAAATTCTCAACGTCCTCCTCAGTAATCTCCACCAGGTGGCTCTCGACCACCTTTCC
This sequence comes from Mastigamoeba balamuthi, assembly GCA_902651635.1. NCBI lineage: Eukaryota > Evosea > Mastigamoebida > Mastigamoebidae > Mastigamoeba > Mastigamoeba balamuthi. Next base: position 1,230,180 of record CACRSC010000010.1, read on the forward strand.
TGGCTGCCACGAGATGTACTACTGTTCCTCTTTCTTGAGTGGGAACGACTGCGAGAAGTAGTCGCCGATGAAATTCTGCTCGCCCAGCTGGAACACGATGACGTAGTCGAACTCCAACAAAATAACTGTCCAGCGCAGTACGCGGCAGTTGACTGACGTCTCCATCCACCGCAGGTTGTTGTGGTCCGGGCAGACCACCAGGGGTCCAGAAATGTACGGTCTGGCCTTCTGCATGAGGAACACTGTAGCGTACGCCTCCTTTTCGCCTGTTGTCATCCATTGACGCTTGCCGTTGGTGAGCTTGTGCGAGCAGAGCAGCAGGATGCAAAGCTCGCCCGTCTCAGGGTCCCACTGAAGGACCGCTCCCCCAATGCCATACTCGCATGCGTCGGGATGAATGACGATTGTAGCTCCAGGAATGGGCTGCGCCAGGATGGCTGGGATGAGCAGCGCCGTGCCGTGATCACCTTGTTGAACGCCTCCTCTGTGCTTGTAGTGCGCTGGACCAATGCGTGCTTCGACCCCTTGCCCTTGTCGAGTGCCCTCTGCCATGTGCTGGTCAGCAGCTTCCAGAGCGGGGCCACGACATTGGTGTAGTTGGGGATGAAGGGGGCCAGCCACTGGGCGAACCCCAGGAACGACTGAAGCATGGACATCGTGAACGGGAATACTGCATCCTGCAATGGTGCCAACCTCTCCATGTCCACCTCCACCAAGTCCTCAGTCACTACGCGTCCCAGGATGTGCGTTTTCGGGATTTCCGATCTCGCACTTCTTGGCATTGAGCTTGATGTGCAGCTTCCTGCACACCTCGAGGAACTTGCACGTGTTGAGGTAGAGCTCCTCCAGTGTGGTAGCTGCCTCGATGCAGTCATCGATGTAGTTCATGAAGAACTCCATGAGGCCCTCCTTCTCAAGAATGTACTCAACTGCATTCTGGAAGAAGGGTGCCGCATTGCAGGAACCGAACGTCACTCTGATAGGGCGGTAGACCCCAAATGGTGTGTTCAGCGCCAGGAACCTCGAGGTCTCCTCGTCATTCTCACCCTGCCAGTAGCCCCTCTTCCAGTCGAACTTGGCCCGGTACCGCTTCCCACTGCAGAACTTGATCACGTCGCGAGTGTACCACATCGGGTACTTGATCTTGACCGTGATGGTGTTCTTCTTACGGTAGTCTCCACACATCCGGAACACCCCAGGGCTGGACTCGGCCACAGTGATTGGGGTAGCCTCCTCCTTCCGGATCGTAGCATTCTTGACATAGATCCCGATGGCCTCATACTTGTCGAGCTCGCTCTTGACGAATGCCTTCTTGGTGTCCGAGAGTACACGGTCCGACTCGTAAGGCACGTTGGCCACCTCGAGTATGTTGATGTGGAACTTTTGTGGTAGCTGCGTGGGCTGGTTGTCTAACGGGTCGCAAATGTTGGAAAATTCCGTGAACAGCTCGGTGAACTTCGTGCACCACTGTGGGTTCTCCGTGATCAGGGGTCCCAACTTGATCGGGGGCATTGTCCCCTTCTCGAACGTCCTCATAATGTTCGGTGTCGGGATGTCAATTGGGTCTGCTGCAAGCTTGTCCCTGACGAGCTTGTTGTACATGATCACTGGTGGCATTGTCAACGAGATCACGTAGTGCTGGGTGTCCCTCAGCCCGATCAGGACGAAATCCCCTGCTGGAGTAGTCAGTGTGACAAACACTACCGCGTCCTGGAATGGTGCTCCCTGCTCGAACGCGAGTGGGATGAATGCCGCCAGTGTGATCAGGTCGATGCTGCCATTGCTGTTCTTGAACTTGATCGGGTGGTGCAGCCTCCTGATGTAGTTCTTGAGGTTTGCCACAAATTTCTTGTTCACGAAGGATTGATTGGCCCCCGGGTCGATCTGGCACTCCAACGAGTTCAGTGGGCCTGCTCTCACGTTGGCCTTGATGTAGATGCGCCGCTCCTTGATCGCCAATGGTGACTCATAAATGAGCTCATCCTCGACATCGCAGAGCTCAAACTCCTTCAGGTTGAGCATCGTGTATGGATTGACATCCTTGATGTCACTTCCGTCCTTGGTAGTGAGCTTCTCGACCGTGTCTGGCCCTTGCTTGGCCCCTGGCCCATCCTTGGTCGTTGCTCTGACCTGGTCTCCTTGCTTGAGCTGCGACAGCTGCACTGAGGGTGCTCCACCGTCATCAGGGGTGTCGATGGCTCCGACCGGGACCTTGGTGGGGTTCGTTGAAGTCCGTGGGGCTTTCCTTGGGGTCGGGATCTCAATGACCTGGCAGAGTAGTGTCTGCACGAACAGGGTCAAGAACGTGCCCTTCTTGTTCATGCTGGTCTGCCGCTTCACTGCCTGGCACTTCATTTTCCCGTGGCCCTTGCTCCCACAGACGAAACAGCGATAGTCTGCTGAGAGCTTGTCCCGGTCCTTTGACATGAGAAATGTCCTGACTGTGCTGTCCTTCAGGATCTCGAACCTGCAGAACTCGCTCTTGGCCAGAGGTACGTGGGTCATTGATGAGGCAGCTGCTGCGAGTGTCATCAAGGTAGCCTGCTTCAGCTTGCTTGTCTCGTCTCTCCTTGGCTCCTTCTTGGACTGGCGGTCCGGCTTCTTCCTGTTGTTGTCCGGTCTGCCCTTGGGCCCAGACTTGTACATGTATCCACACAATATGAGCGTGTCCTCGGCCCTCGCGATGTTAATGGTGGCCTTCTTGATGGTTTCGTGATTTTCCTGCTTGAGGTCCAGGTGGTCATAGAGGTGACGCCCGATGAGGCCCTTGCCAAACCTGTGCCAGTAGAGTTGAATTTGCACAGCCTCCGAGAGGTTCAGCGCCCTTGCGACCTGGTCCAGACAGAGCTGGTACTCGATCACCGACATGAGGTAGGACTGCTGTGTGCCCTGGTCACTGGGCTCGTGGTACGTGATGAGCTGTCCCGTGATTTCCAGAACTGTGGAAATTTCTGCAGGACGCAACATCTCCAGGAGCTGCGGGGTGGCGTGTGCGACGTCACGCACCAGGGTTTTGCCACTGAGGACCATGTAGAGCGACCGGATCGCCAGCGAGACCACGGTGTTCGTGGGCAGTTGCTCCAGGTCGACCTCTGGGATGAATGCTGCGGCCCTTGCCTCGACGTCACGAATCCAGTGGAACATCTCCTGGAATTGGTCTGATCTGAGGATGAGGTCCTTCCAGTCGCCCGGGTTGATGTGGACCATGGTCATGGTCATGGCCAATGTCCACAGGGTGGCTGGTCGTGGGGAACGAAAGGTGGACCATGACAGTCTGATGATCGGAATGGGTAGTAGTTCTGGCCAACAGTGACTGAAACTGCCCTAGTGCCCACAGTGGCACGTCCCGCCAAAATAAAGCCCAAAGCACTTTGTAGGGAACTGTGCGAGGAATGTAAAACAACGAACTGTTTTGGTCTGACGTGTGTGTGCGAGATGAATCATCCTGCCAGTGAAATGACAGTGGTGAAGTGGCACGGCCACGTGGCTAGCAGTGGTGAAGTGACAGGGCCACGTGACCCGGGCCACGACACCTGAGCAGCTTTGGAATGGTTATGTATGAGATTCTGACCAGGTCGTCGCCATACCATGGGCAGCCCATGATTCAGATTTCAAATGCCATCATGTCAGGAAAGAGGTCCCTGGTGCCGCCCTCTCTCGGGACCTTCAGCACCAAGTACGAGTCGCTGGTGGAGGCATGCTGGGATCACGAAGCTGCACTGCGTCCTGAGTTCAAGAAGATCACTGAGCAGCTCAACTTGATGGCCTGAAAGCCCTTCACGCTCAGCGACACTCCTATTGCACCCTCTCTCTGCTATTCCTGCAAATGACATCTGCAAGCTCAACACCCAAAAATGAATGTAGAATTGTCAAGGCTCTTCTTTTCAATGCTACTTTGCACTGCTGAACATCTTCGCCATTGCCAGCAGATTCTGTGTGCCATCACGGGACAGCTGCAGCACACTGTCAGAGTGTGCCTGTGCTGCTGCAGCAGTCTCACAGATGGTCGTGGTGTTGGCCTCGGCAATGGACCTTACAGCCCTGTAGGTCTCAGTGAATAGTTGATGGTAGTGCTTGTCGATCTCTGCACGCTCTCTTCTGTCTGCTTCGCGGTCCTCTTTCCTGTTGGCTATCATGCTTTCCACAATGGCTCGGAGCTGCTTCGCATATTCTGCCCCATCCTGCACACAGGCCTGCTGGACATCATCTCCTCGCTTTTCTGCATGCCCCAAGGCTGCCTGCATGACACTCAAATGTGTCGTGAATGCCTTGGTAACTGGCTCAATCATTATTGTGACATCCACTGTGCTGCTGGGCACGATGGCCTGTGCTTCGGTTGATCCGTGCTGTACATATTCAGCTTCCACCGATTTCCACGTTCTGTCAGTGAGCTGCTCTGCCTCTGTGCTCAAACGTTTTATCAGATTTGGCCAGAAACCACTGTGCCAGTGAATAACTGCCTTCAGTGGCCACTGAAGCACGATGAAAGTGGCCACTGACACAGGCTGAAAACACAAGGAGAATCGGAGGGGGAAGCAAGGATGGCAGAAGCACACGTGATCATCATGGCTATCACTTGTCTCTGGTGGTTTGTCACTTTTCCCAATGGCCACCACAGGGGAACCCAATGCTGCCAGGGACTGACTTGCAGTATTAACGTGACTGCCAACTGTGCCTAACTGAGAGAAAGCTGCAGCCAGTGCAAAATGGTCACCATCATGCCCAGACGACTCTGAGGAAGGCTCTTTTGATGGTGGCACCGTTCCACTGGGCATTTCTCGGGTTTTTTTCTGTGATGGATCATCAGTTGTAGCATTTCCATGTGCTCTCTTTTTCCGATTACAATCTGCCTGTGCAATCGAGTTGCGGTTTGCATGAGAGTACATAAGAGCATTCTGTTGTGCACTAGCAGTTGTAACAATGCCAAACAAAGCCGAGACACATGTGATTGAGGCAATGGGGCATGTGTAGCCTCCTTTAATAACCGAAGCTGGGTCTGCTGCCCCTGTATGAATCACGTTCGGGAGCCCAAATGTATGTAGTGCCTGGTTGTATGGCAGCGGACAGGCAAGAAGTGGTACCAGGATGAGCTGAGTCTTGTTCTTGATGATGGCAATGGAATTAATCCAGAAAATGGCATTTCCACCATCCCACACTCCAACAGCATGACCTCCCGTGGTGGCCTCCATGCCAGAGGTGCAGCTGAGAGGATAGAATAAGAGAAAGTTTGCAATACCATGAGAGATGCATGCACGGTCTGTCACAGAGTGCACTGCTGAAAACGTCCGGTTTGAACGCCATTTTCTCGGAGTGGAGGGAGAACGTCAGCTCCACTGTCACGCCAGGTTGTAAGGAGACGGGTGTGCTGAACAATGTAATCAGAATACATGAATGTCCTATTGGGGGTTTTGGAGCATTGAAGATTTCGGAACCATGTGGCAGCTTCACCAAATCTATGGCAGAGATTTCCAACCTCAGATAGTACACCACCTCGACTCACCAGCCAACTGGTTCCGAAATCAGTTTCCTTAGCACACGTATGGAATTGCAACAAGAACACATCGTCCTTCAATAGAGCTGTCTTCCTGCACACCAGTGAGTGACTCTGAGGCCCCTGTGGAACGTGACAATTCTCTTCTCTCACCACTGCCACATGTTCCAGGCAACGAAAGTGATGGCTCAGCGGAACATGATTGTATTCTTGGTGTGGACGCAGGTTTCTCCAGTGAGAGACGGACACGGATAGAAGAACCATCGGGAACAGCAGCAGAGGCCACGCCAGTAGACTGGCCAGTCGGGAGTGCTGCACAGTGGTGCCCCATGCTGTTCATGAATGGGCAGGTCTCTCTCTTGAGCTGCTTTTCCACGAGCAAGTGAAAGCACAGATGCAATGCTCTTGGGTAATTTCGGCCGAGCGACTAAACATTTCTGTGTGTAATTCCTCGGCTCATCTATTGAAGCCCACATCATGAGAGCGCGAGGCCCGTGAATTCTCGCCTCTGGCGGACACCTAATAGTGCCGAGCTTCTCCACACCGTAGGCCACAGCTCGGCTCCAGCACGACAGCTTGCTCACCGCCCCCCGCATCGCACGAACGTTGGGCGCGCGTGGGGTTCAGTGTCGCGCTGCCACACCCAGAGTCCAAGGGGGAAATGCCGATGTCGGTGGCGAATACGGAACGGTGATCACAAACTAATCAACGATCAGCGAGGGCGAATCGATGCATTTCCTGCTAAACATAAATAGCCACCCCGGAAGAAGCCATAGGGACGCGCATCGCCCGTGTTGCCTGAATGAAGCTCGCCTTCACGCTCGTCCTCCTCTGGGTACCAGCCCACAGGCAGCTCTCGCTCCCCCCCGCAGTCACCACCGCACCCTGCGGGCAACACTGGAGCTGTCGCTGATAGCCGTTCCACTGCCCACGACTGCTCTCCGCAGCTCTGCGGGCCACGTGCGCTCGCAGCGGTCAGCTGGGGCTGGGGCAAATGCACGATCGCGGTGAACTCGAGCTCGGAGGTGCACAACGGCACGCTCACCATCGGCGTCGTGGACTCGATCAACAGCTTGAGCAACGTCGACGTATGCGGTCCCAAAAATAGACCCTCGAGGTCTTTTACATCGCAGAGGCCCACATGCCCCTCCTCCTCCTCCTCTCCTCGCAGGAGGTTATGGCGATCTGCCTCGCCCTGCAGTCGGCGCAGCTGCCGCAGGGGTACAGCTTCAGGATGCTGTTCTTCGACGACAAAGGAAGCGTGAGTTGTC
>CACRSC010000010.1:1237839-1319784 GCA_902651635.1 Mastigamoeba balamuthi
CTGAGGCACCCCAACGTGCTGCTGTTCATGTGCTACTCCCAGGACAAGGACAAGCTGATCATCGTGACAGGCGAGTCATCAGGGCAGTCTCATCTGGTCTCATGGATGGTTGGACAGAGTTCATGCCGTCGGGGTCGCTGATGGACGTGCTCTTGGACGAGACGCAGTCGATCACGCTGCGGTCGCGGATGTCGATCCTGAAGGACGTGGCGGCGGGGATGGCGTACCTGCACTCGTACAACCCCTGCATCCTCCACTGCGACCTCAAGAGCTCCAACATCATGGTTCCCTCGATTGCCGCAAATTGCTGCCGATGCTCACACTTCTTCCCCGCGTCCAGCTGGCGTCGAACATGCAGGCCAAGGTGTGCGACTTCGGGCTGACGGTGTTCACGCACAAGACGAAGAAGCCGTCGAGCATGGGGGGAGGGGAGGGGGAGATGGGGAGCCTGTTCTGGAGCTCGCCAGAGGTGCTGGCGGGGGAGCAGTTCACGACCAAGAGCGACGTGTACGCGTTCGGGGTGATCGTGTGGGAGACGGTGACGCGGAAGGTGCCGTACAAGGACCTGAACCCCCTCGCCGTTGTGAGCCGCGTGGTGGAGGAGAGGCTGCGGCCCGACTGCACCGACCCCCACTTTGAGAACGTGAAGCCGCTGGCAGAGGTGATGGAGCAGTGCTGGGACCAGACCCCCAGGTGCTGTCTCTCTTTGTCCCTCTCTCAGCGATTCCACTCCTACTGACATCCAAAACAACGACAACGACGGCAACAGTCTGCGCCCCGAGTTCACGAGCATCATCGAGAAGCTGGACTGGGCGTCGGAGGCGATGTCGGACATTCTGGTTCGCTTGTCTCTCTCCCAAACTGTGGTTGACAGCTGTTCGCAGAGGGGAGAGTCGGAGAACAACTCGGTGGTCTTCCCGCGTGGCAGGATCGCCCTGATCTTCACTGGTACGCTCCTCCCCAACACCGCGAATTTTGGGACCTGTCTCAGGGAGCGGGCAACAGACATCCAGCAGTCGACGGAGCTGTGGGAGACCAACAGCGCCATCATGAAGCCGGCGCTGTACCTACACCACAGCATCATGCGGGCGACATTCCGCAAGTGGAACGGCGTCGAGGTCAAGACCGAAGGTGCTGCGTTCCAGCCACAGCAAGCCACGGTTACACGATGTTCACTCACAATGGATGTCGTTCCAGGCGATGCGTTCATGATCGCGTTCCAGTACGTGTGGGACGCAGTGTCGTTTGCAGCCGAGGCACAGAAACTGCTTGTGCAGGCGCCATGGGACCCCAAGCTGCTCGAGCATCCCGCGTGTGCTGAAGACAGGAAGGGTATTACAGGAGTGCAGTTGAATCTTCCTGACCCCGTTTATCAGCTGATGGAACCCTTCTTTTCCGCGGCCTCCGCGTGAGGATGGGAATCCACGTCGGAGAGCCCGACATCGACGAGTCGACAGAGACGGGCAGCTTCTCCAAGAACACCCGCATCGACTACATCGGCCCTGCTGTCAACAAAGCAGCACGTGTCTCATCTGCCGCAAAGGTGGTCTTTCAACCGTCGAGCTTGCTTCCTGACAATCAACCCAGGGTGGACAAGTTGTTCTGAGCACCACAGCGCGGGAGGACCTGGAGGCCAGCATGGGCAAGGTCATGGAGTTCGGGACACTGCGCGACCTGGGCCCAGTCACGTTCAAGGGGATTGCCAAGCCAGAGAACATCCACGAGTTTGTCATCGCCAAGCTCGAGAGGGATTTCGACACGCCCGAGTCCCAAGTGAGCTACCCCTCTCTCAATGCCCCGGCATCAGAGGACCAGGCGACGGCCGGCACAAGCCTCCCAGCGCGACCCGATTCAGCCCTGGTACCCCAACGCCCACCGGTGCCGTCCCACTGACGTGCATTGCAGGAGTGCTACAACCGGCTGTCCAAGGAGAAGAAGCCGCTGTGGATGATCGAGGCGAGCGAGATCAGGCACGACAACAACGTGCAGGGCAAGGGGAGCTTCGGTGTGGTGTACAAGGGGTGCGCAGTGCATCGCAAGCACTCGACGGCGCGCTCTAACAGAGGGCGGCACAGCACGTGGCGTGGGCAGACGGTGGCGATCAAGAAGTTCTTCAGGCAGAAGGTGGACAGCGTGACCATGTACGAGATCGAGCACCAGATCAAGGAGATCGCGATCCTGTCGGAAGTCAGGCACCCGTCCATCCTGCTCTTTGTACGGACGCGCCATGGGCAGCACGCAGATCAATCGATTAACAGATAGTATCAACAGATGGGGGCTTGCATGGAGACCAACAGCATGCTCATGTAAGCCATTGGACAAAGGAGTTGGCAATCGTTCTCATTACCCCACACAGTGTGACTGAGTGGATGGACATGGGAAACCTCCGCGTACAATTGCCAATCTCTTTTCACAATTAATCAGCCCATACAGGAGGTACTTACCGATAGAGAAATCGACATGCAGCAGGCAGACAACATACTCTCGTCTGTATGCAACGGGATGCTCTATCTTCACATGTCCAACATAGTTCATCGCGACCTCAAGTCCAACAACATTCTGGTTCGATTCTCATTGACAGTGTCTGCATATCCTCATCAATTTATTTCTGCAGCTGAACAAGAAGTGGGACGTGAAGCTGTCTGGTCCGCACTGATAACCATCAAAAAGTGACTGACATGGCTCGCCCCGTGCAGACTTTGGCCTGGCAGCAGTCAAGGAAACGAACAAGACCAACACTGTCTGTGGAACAGGTGAGCTGTGCTCTCGCACACATGGGGGCTCACGTGCGTCGCAGTGGGCTGGATGGCACCAGAGGTGCTGAAGGAGGGCAAGTACTCGGAGAAATCGGACGTCTTCAGGTGTGCAACCGCGTGTTGTTCAATGGTCTGAGAAACGCCTTTGCAGCTTTGGAATGGTCATGTATGAGATTCTGACCAGGTCGTCACCGTACCGCGGACTTCCTATGATCCAGATCTCGGCTGCCATACAGTCGGGCAAGAGGCCACCAATTCCGGCCTCTCTCGGGACGTTCAGTAACAAGTATGTGTCTCTGATGGAGACGTGCTGGGACCACGAAGCAGCACTGCGTCCTGGGTTCAAGAAGATCGCTGAGTTGCTCAATGCAATGGCCTGAATAGCCTGCAATGTGAACGCCCATCACACTTCGAACCACGTGTATTGTTAGTGAATTCCTCCTTCCTGAATCAGATTTGCGCAATGGTCTGAATCTGTACCCCACGGTGTGATGTTCTAATACACTGTAAACATCCTCTGAGGAGTACTCTATTGAAGGCTGTGAGTAAGGAACAGGACAATGGGCTTGAGCATTGTTATCACGTTGTTCGGTTGTGATGCTACTCCGGCAACCGACCGGAATATCTCCCAACGGTCACTGCCAGACGCACCCCCTCGTTTTCATCCTTGAATAAGTGTAGCGCTGTGTATTCTCAGACGGTTGTTGCGGGTGCTGCGGTGGTGGCCACTAATTGGCAATATCTTGCGAGATGGGATATTCTCTCAGATATTCCGGGGGGCAGCCATCGGGAACGTCACGGAGGACGACGCGCTGGCGTTCGCAGAGGACATCGGTGCGAACATCTCTCTGCGCGCCGTCGAGCTCGGGGGCAACGGCGTCTCGCAGCGCGGGCTCGAGGCCGTGGACTCTGTGCTGCGCCGGAACCAGAGGCTCGACTACAGCTCGCGGTCCGCGCTCAGCGACGCGGCGGGCCCGGAGCCCCAGGGCCCCTACACGGCCGTGCGCTACAGCCGTGCGCAGGTCGAGGTCGCCCACAGGCGCTGGATGAACGCCGAGGAGGAGCTCCCGCGGCTCGTCGCCGAGTCCAAGCGCGCGTCGGCGCAGGCGGCCGAGGCGCAGGCGTCGCTCGACGCGGCGGCGGCCGAGGTGGCGAGCCTGCGCGAGCGCCTGCGCGTGGCCGAGGCCGCGGTGGTCGAGGCCGAGCAGCGCGCGAGGGAGGACAAGGCGGCGTCGGCGCAGGCGCAGCTGATGGCCGTCGCGGGGCAGCAGCACGTGCTGCAGGCCGTGGACGCGCTGCAGCACTGCATCGACGAGCACAAGCGCTGGAGCGCGCGCCTCGAGCAGCTCTGCGCGCAGCTCGACAGGAAGGCGCCCGACGAGCTCGGGCACGACGACACCGTGGACCTCCTGCGCGAGGCGACGCTGTGCGGCGCCGCCAGCGCCGTCAGCGAGCGCAAGGACCTGTGCCTCAAGCACCTGCTCGCCATGAGCGATAAGCAGCTCGCGGCCCTCGGCCTCCCGGACCCCGGCGACTGCGGGACGATGCGCAGGACCGCCGCGGCTGTGCGCGAGTGCGGCCGCGCGGCGCTGCTGCTGTCGACGCCCGTTGTGCTCGCGGCGGCCAACGGCGACGCCACCGGCGTTGCGATGGCGCAGCTCTGGTCTCCGGGCCACCTGGCGGGCTGGCTGCGCCGCAAGTCCGTCGCCGACGACGTGTGCGACGCCGTGATGCGCAGGGGCGTCACAGGCAGGGAGTTCATGCACTCGGGCGAGGACGCGGCGCTGATCGCCCGCAGGCTGTGCGACAGGGCCTCGGTGGCCGCAGCGGCGTCGGACCTGCGCAGCGAGTCGTACAGGAGCATCGGGGCGCTTGTGACCGCGAGGCTCGCGGACGCAGCGCAGGCGCCGCTAGAGTACTTGTGCCCTATCACGCTGGGCGTCATGCGAGAGCCTGTGGCGGCGCCCGACGGGTTCGTCTACGACGAGCAGGCGATCGAGGCGTGGATCAGCGACCGCGGGACGTCGCCGATGACGGGCAAGAGCATGATCAACGCAGACGCCCTGGAGCCGGTGCCCTCGCTGCAGGCAGACATTGAGAAGTTCATGCAACTGACTCCCTCGTGATTCTTTGTCGCCGACGCATACAAACACGGACAGTTGTGCTTTACTGAGAGCAGGTGGTTTTTAAACAGATTGAAGTCAAGAAATGAGACTAGAGATGAGAGCTGCAGAAAACTCGGCAAATGGTGAGAAAGGTGGTCGATATTACTTCTGGTTGGAGGATAGGCCATGGGATTGCTGGCTATGGGCGCCCACCCTTGACATAGTAGGCTGGCACTCTTTGGACACTGCAGCCTTTGTGTTTGATGTGTTCCGTTTCCTTCAGTAGATCTTCTGCCTCTTTCCGAGTCTTGTATGGAGAGGACTGCCATTTGTTGCACTTGGTACAGCATGCCATATAACGGTCTCCGTATGCACACTGTAGCTGAGCCAAGATGCCCTCTTCCAGTCCCTCTTTTAGGAGCCAGGCCAGGCCCCGGCCTGAGATAGTGTCCCGACCTGAGATAGTGTCTCGACCCGAGATATGGGGTCACCAGAAATGTGAACGGAGGCCAGCACAGCCGACAGAGGCTCGTTTCCGTGTCCCTTGACAGACTTGCGGATGTGAACTCCCTTCCCAACGTTGTCTTGAAGTTGAAGGAACTTGGGGTTGCCATCCACCCTGAATAGACTAAGCTTCTGACCATCAATATCTATTGGGGGTGAGGTAAGCCACATATCCGTGTTTCTCTTGGGAAGTGGCAGCTTCGGGCCTTTGTCCTTAATATTCTCGAGCATCTCGAGAAGGTTCAGTGCGAGAATGTTCACATCTGTGACTGTAGGCTCACGAACCAAATTCCGAAGAGATGAATCAGCCCTGATCAGCTTGTCTCGGGTTTCTTGAAACAAAGCGGAGTCCTCGAGCTTCTGTAGATTCCTCCTCCAGAGCAACCGCTCGAGTTTCTCCGGATCTGAGAACACCAATTCTGAGGCCCCCCTGGTGTACTCCTCCCATTTCACCTGAGCCATTCCTGTCTCGCGAAAAGCCCGCAGAAGATCCACTTGGCGCAGTTGCTCGAGGTCCTGCAGCAGGGGAATGACACGAATCTCAGGCAGAGATGATTCGGAATCAGGAGGGCGGCATTGCCCATACACGAGGCCTTTAGGGATGATGTTCCACACAAACTCAGTCAGGCAGTCCACGAGAACAGCCTCCATCAGCGGAGCACCTGAGCACCCGCACTCCGGCACATCATCCCAGCCTTTGGGCTTAAAGGAGAACGTGTCACCACTCTGGCCCTGCTGCACGTAGCATATTTGCGGTAATTTGTCCTCGGCCTGCAGATACACGTAGAAGAGCACAGTGCTGTTCTCCACCTGACAGAAGCCTGTCCACCTGAGAGGGTCTGGAACGCTTTTGCCAAGAGGGTTACGCAGGGCTATCAGGGAGATGTCTGGGACCTGGGGAGAGACGGGACGGTGGCAGGACCACAACATGGTCTCCTCGTTGATCTGAGACCACTTGTCCCCGACGAGTACCCAGGCAGACACAGCGTCCTCGTGGCTCCGAATCACGTGTGCATTGGTTGCCACCACCGAGCCACCGAACAGGCAACAGGCCGAGCCACAGCACCCATCCTCCCTTTGGACGAGGAACAGACCAGGAATCACATCCCTTGTGATGGCCTCTCTGAGCCCCTTTCGGGTTTGTGCCATCTGAATCCCTTCGAGTGCCCGGGCTTTCTGCCGTGCCTCGTCCTGCTCCTGCAGGATGGCTGATGAATCCCCGTCTTTTCTGTATTCCCGTAGCTTCTGCGCGATGAGATGCAACGACTTCTCGAGAGCAATTGGGCAGCAGTATTCTCTGTGCTCCTCTGTTGAAGGGGCAAGGCTCCCTGGCTCGTGGACGCTCTTATGCTTCGTGTACACCTTCCTGAATGCCAACCCGCACAACACTTCCAGAGTTTGACCCTCGTTCGCGGTTTGCGTCCGCTCCGGCTGATCCCAGCTGCCGCCGCCTCTCTCCTCCTTGAGAGCGGTGCCAATCCCGAGCGCATCTGCGTAGACCAGCAGCTGGGCAACTGCAACCTCGACGTCTGGGTCGGTCTCCCCCTTGGGACGGGCAGCAGCCTTGCACTGCTCGCAGAGCCAGCCTCTGTCACATCCGCGGAGCTTCTCGATAGTCTCGGCCACTTTGCGATACAACTTGCCCCCGTCCTCCATCCAGAGCACACCACAGTGTAGCAAACAGACTGTTTTTAGCACACAACCGCCAGTCCCGCGTTTGCAACTAACTGAACGCGGGACTGGCGGTTGTAAGGAAAAACAGTGCGTTGCGTCACGATCAGGAAATAGCCCTTCAATCCAATTGAAGTGAGGCGCTCTTGACCGCCCCAAGGTCAGTAGACCGAGCTAAGAAGTCACCAGGGCACCTACGATTCCCGAGCCGCAATTCCCCACCCAGAGAGGTTCGCGCACACGCAGAGAGGCGCGGCTCATCGGCCCACAGCTGACGGACCACAATCCAGCCGTTCCCGGACGAAATCAACCGATTATCAGCAGCACGACACGATGCGCCAAAGAGGGAACCCGCGAGCTCACTTGACCCTGGCGAGCTTCTGAGCCGCGAGCGCAGCGGCAGCGGCCATGGGGGCGGCCACGAGGGCCAGGGCCGCCTCGAACACGACGCCCGCGGGGACCGCAGCCCGCAGAGCAGCGCAGGCGGAGCTGAACGCCAGCGCGGGGGCCAGCGAGCCGCGGGGCGACACCCACAGCCAGTACGCCTCGACGAGGCCCACGAGCACTGCAGCGGCCACGCTGGCCACCGCCGCGGCGCCCGTGGCGGCCCCGGAGCAGACGAGGACCGCAGCCCTGCAGGCCGCAGCGCAGGCGGCGACCAGGGCGGCCGACGAGACCCGCGAGCCCAGCGCCCCCTGGGCCAGCGGCAGCGCGCACGAGCGGAACGGCAGCTCCTCGAGGGCCCAGAGCAGCGGGGAGGCCGCCAGGGCCGGGAGGAGCGACGCGGGGGTCAGGGGGCCGGCGGACAGCGACCACGCGCAGAGGCCGGCCAGCAGCGTGAGGGCCGCAGCGCTCAGGGCCGACAGGACGCTCGGGACTGCCGTGCCGGGCCACGACAGCAGCGGGAGCACGAGGCTGCGCAGGTCTCTGCCCGAGACGAGCAGCGCTGCTGCCAGGGGGGCTGTGGGGAGCGCCTGTGAGATATTACTGACGGGATTTTCTGCCCTGATGGATATTTTTGTGACACGGACTGAGAGAGCTCAGGAGGAACAGAGTGTCGGCGGCGGGAGAGGAGGGCGGGAGCGCAGCGCCTATCGCGGCGAAGAGCCAGGCTCCCGTGATCGAGAACGTCGCGAAGCGCCTCAGAGCGTCCGCCGAGTCCCTCCTAACGGCCATCCGGTGGCTCTCGCTGCAGATATTTTCTGTGCTCTGATCAGGTCGAGATTCTTGCCCCCAGTGCCAACGTCACGCATACGATGCGGCACCCTGGACAGCAATTTCGCCCCACGACTCTGTGCATGAAGCCCCCGATGTGGGACGCTCCAGTGTAGTCTGCGCTGCGTTTACACAGCCTGCATCTCTGTTGTTGCTGCAGCTGTGCCTGCGGCCGCTGCTGCTGTGTCCGCAGCTGCCTGCGCTGCCCCTGTGTCAGCCCCCTGCTGCTGCTGCTGCTGCTGCTGCTGCTGCTCCTGTGGCTGCAACTGCTGCTCCTGCGGCTGCTGCTGCTGCTGCTGCTGCTCCAGTGTCTGCTGGACGGCCCTGACGCCGTGCTCGGCGTAGAGCCTGGCCAGCTCGGAGCAGACGTCCTCTGCGTCGGCCCGCTTGACGCCAAAGGCCTCCCACCAGGGCCGCATCCACCGCTGCCGCTGCAGGTCCTCCCCGCGCACCGCGCACGCGAACAGCACCGCGCCCGCCGCCAGCGCCGCGGGCCCGTGCCTCGCGGCGGCCTCTGTGAGCATCGCGTCCGAGACGGCGGCCCAGGCGGCGCGCAGCAGCAGCGGCGAGCCCCCCAGCGAGCGCACGTGGTGCAGCAGGCGCGTGTGCGGCAGGTCCGCGCTCAGGTCGAACGCCAGCACCCGCAGCACGTGCTGCTCGGCGCGCACGACGGCGTCCTTGGCCGCCCAGTACTCGGGGCCCACGTACATCACCTCGCCGCGCGACGCGACGTGGCAGACCGTCACAACGTCACGCACCTGCGCAGGGGGGAAGGGGGGAGGGATGGATGGAGGGGCGGGGCAAGTGTCAGCGTCACGCCCCAATCTCGGAGGGTGGCGTTGGGTTGTTGATGTGACGCATTCTCGTCGCTGCTTTGGGATGCTTTTCTCTGGTTTTCTGCTCAGTTCTGGTTGTTTTGTTTTGTTCTGTTCTGCTGTTTGTGTGTTTGTTTTGGTCTGATTCGGTAGGCACGAGCCTTGCGAGGGCACTCGTCGGCTTTGGTGGCGAGGTTGAGGCAGGCTGCTGCGATGGTCTGTTGAGCAGAGAGGCCGGCGTGAGCTGCGGCACCGCGCGCGCGCGGGGTTGGGGGCTTACGTTGTTGTCGAAGTCGTCGCATGGCGGGCAGAGGCCTGCGTATCTATGGTAGAACGACAGGGCCGTCGACGTTGTTCTCTGCGGTCTAGCGGCTGCGTGAGGGAGGCGTGCGGACGGGGGGGGGGCTGGAAGTACAGTTTCAGCAGGCGCGCTGCCTTGCGGATGAACAGGCACACCCGGACGCGCTCCTGCGCCGCGGCGCACATTTTTGTCCCGACACCTGCGATTTTATTGTCTAAGCGAGATCTCGCCAAGATCCTCCTCTGGTGATATTCCCTCCGTGATTTTCCCTTTCCTGGCAGTCGCTGCCATCTCCTCGTTTCCACTCGAGGTGGGCAGCCGAGTAGAAGTGGGGAGGCATCCGATGCTCGGAGCGTTTTCGCGAATTTCCGAAAAGAACTGTCCCTCAAGGTCTTTTTCTCAGAATAAACACAAGCACTCACACAGCAGTGTTTACACACCAAACACACCCACACCAACACCCCCCTCTTCCGGCGAACCGCGTCCTATGAACGCACTATTCGCCATCACCGTCCTCTGCTGCGCCGTCCACCTGGTGCACGGTGCGAGGTCCCCTGGCTCTCTGCCCCCGTGTCCTGTTGCTGCACCTCAGCTCGTCCTCCTGGGCCAGTTTGCCCTGTTTCGCCCTCTTCTCGGCCCCACACCCTAAGCGCCACTCCCGCCCACGTTGCACCTCTCCAGGAGCCTGCACCGCACAGAGCGGTTCCGACTGCGTGGCAGACACCAAGTGCGGCTGGTGTCTCAAGCACGGATCCAAGCCGCAGTGCCTCCCGGGCGGTGCGAACAGCATGCCCTCCACACAGCCCAGCCCTCTCTCCACACTTGGCTATTTTCGCGATATGGTTGCGGGCTGCGTATGTTGACACCCCATTTTCCCGATTCCGTTCCCAGGCCGCACCGCCCCGGCGGCCTGCAGCGGCGGCGTGTGGCACCACGCGCACAGCCAGGTCTACGAGACCGAGGGCGGGTGGCCGATCGACCCCAAGACGTCGTACGTCTACCTGGCGCCCCGCGACAGCCTCGGCGTGCCGCTGAGCGTCTTCAACCCGCGCGACGAGGACCAGCCCCTCGACCTGCTCTTCCTGCAGGACCTCACCAACTCGATGGAAGACGACGTCGTCACGTTCGCGGCGCTGGCCCCGCGCCTGATCACCCGCGTGCTGGCGCTGCGCAGCGACACGTGGTTCGGGCTCAACGGGTTCAGGGACAGGCCGGTGTATCACTGTGGAGATCCGGGCGACTACGTGTTCAGGCGGTTCTTCCCGCTGCAGGCCAACTACAGCGGGCTGCAGAGCAGCGTGGCCCAGATGGTGGCCGGTGGCGGCGAAGATGGTCCCGAGTCGCAGCTGACGGCGATGATCTACAGCGCGTGCCCGCAGAACAAGTTCGGGCCAATTCAAAAACGGAATTCGGGGAAGCTCGAATAGCTGATAACTCGCTGATCAGGTGGAGGGAGACAAGCTTGAAGCTCTATGTCGTGGCCACAGACGCCCCGTTCCACGAGAAGGGAGATTCCTCCGACCGTTGCACATTCAAGGACCGGTTTTTTGAATTTTGCGATTGCCCGTCCGGCTCCCTTCCGATCCAGTGCACCGACGAGCAACAGGTGGACGGCCAGAATCTCGAGCTGCCCACGAGGTGGCAAGTCAAGAGCGCTCTACTCGGCGCGAATATCTACCCTGTTGTTGCTGGTATCCAGAGGAAGCATTTGTTACGATTACTCACAAAGCTGCGCCCTTCACGTCACAGCGACCGACGACGCTGTCGGCTTCTACCGCACCCTGTTTAGCGATATCGGATTCGGCAGCACCACGGCGCTGACGAAGAACAGCAGCAACCTGGTGGACGCCGTCGAGGAGGCCATCCGCTACCTGACCGGCCACATCAAGATGATCGTGACCGACGACCCCCAGGGCTATACCACCGGCATCAACCCCTACAGCGGCTACAGCAACGTCGTGCCCCTCAAGAAGTACCCCTTCACAGTCTCGATGAGGTACCCGAGCTCGACTCTCAGGCCCTCCACGATTCCTCACGCCGGTGGTGCTGTGCTCAGGACGGACTCCCAGGTGCAGAGCACGAGCACCGTCACGCTCTCTGTGCTGGGGCGCGGCACCGCGCGCATCGTGGTGACGGAGAAGCTGCCCGTGCGCGGCTGCGACCACCAGGAGGGCTCGGACAAGGTCGTCGACCTCTGCGGCGTCTGCGACGGCCACGACGAGTGCCTCGACTGCCACGGCGTCCCCAACGGCCCCGGCCGCCTCGACGCCTGCGGCGTGTGCGACGGCGACGGCACCGCGTGCCTCGACTGCCGCGGCGTCCCCAACGGCCCGGCCCGCATCGACGTCTGCGGCGTCTGCGGCGGCACCAAC
Source organism: Mastigamoeba balamuthi (assembly GCA_902651635.1). Classification (NCBI taxonomy): domain Eukaryota; phylum Evosea; order Mastigamoebida; family Mastigamoebidae; genus Mastigamoeba; species Mastigamoeba balamuthi. Next base: position 1,249,579 of record CACRSC010000010.1, read on the forward strand.
GCCTCGTGCGTGGGCTGCGACGGCCGCCCGTCGGCGCACATTCTGACGTACGACCTCTGCGGCGCCTGCGGCGGCAACAACACGTGCCTCGACTGCTCCAACACGCCGTTCGGCTCCAAGAAGCTCGACGACTGCGGCGTCTGCGACGGGCGCAACCTCTGCGTCGGCTGCGACGGCGTGGCCGTCAGGGGCGGCGTGCCCAAGCAGGTCGACCAGTGCGGCGTCTGCGGCGGCGACGGCACGAGCTGCCTGGACTGCAGGCTCGTCGTCAACGGGACCGCGCGTGTCGACGCGTGCGGCGTCTGCGGCGGCGACAACTCGACCTGCGTCGGCTGCGACCGCAAGCCCAGGCTGCCCCCGCTCGAGGTCGACATCTGCGGCGAGTGCGGCGGCAACGGCACTGCCTGCATCGGCTGCGACGGCGTCCCCCACAGCGGCAAGGTTTGCCTGCGTCCACGTCAAATTCGAGAATTGGGTGTATGCCTGCGCTCTGACTGATAGGGGCGCTCAGGTCGTCGACGGCTGCGGGGTCTGCGGGGGCCACAACGAGTGCGCGGGCTGCGACGGGGTGCCGCTCAGCGGCATGTTCTACGACGTGTGCGGCGCGTGCACGGACAAGGCGGACCTGTGGTGCGTCGGCTGCGACGGCAACCCGTACAGCGGCCTCGTCTACGACAACTGCAGCGTCTGCAACGGCACCAACGCCTGCCTGGGCTGCGACGGCAAGCCCTTCAGCGGCCTGCGCGTCGACGAGTGCGGCGTCTGCGGCGGCGACGGCCTCAGCTGCGTCGGCTGCGACGGCGTGCGCTGGTCCAACGCCACCGTCGACTCGTGCGGCGTCTGCGGCGGCAGCGACGAGTGCCGGGGCTGCGACGGCCACGGCGCCTCGTACGACCAGTGCGGCGAGTGCGGCGGCAAGTCGCGCTGCGTGGGCTGCGACGGCGTGGCCTTCAGCAACAAGAGCTTCGACCAGTGCGGCGTCTGCGGCGGCGCGCACACTTGCCTGGGCTGCGACGGCGTCCCCTTCAGCGGCGCCACGTACGACGTCTGCGGTGTCTGCGCGGCGACGTCGGACCTCTCGTGCCTCGGCTGCGACCGCAAGGCGTGGTCGGGCAAGGTCTTTGACGCGTGCGGCGTGTGCGACGGCGACAACTCGTCGTGCATCGGCTGCGACGGGCATCCGAACAGCGGGCTGGCCTACGACAGGTGCGGCAGCTGCGGCGGGCACGACGAGTGCGTGGGCTGCAACGACCTACCCTGGTCGCGCGTCGACCGCTGCGGCGTCTGCAACGGCAACGACGAGTGCATCGGCTGCGACAACGAGACGGGCCGCCGGGTCGTCGACCGCTGCGGCGTCTGCGGCGGCAACGACGCCTGCGTCGGCTGCGACGGCACCGTCAACGGCCCGCGCACCGTCGACGACTGCGGCGTCTGCGGCGGCAACAACTCGTGCTTTGGCTGCGACGGCAAGCCCTCGGACCTCGTCTACGACCTCTGCGGCAAGTGCGGCGGCTCCAACGAGTGCCTGGGCTGCGACGGCCACCCGTGGTCGGGGCTGCGCTTCGACGACTGCTTCGTCTGCGGCGGCAACAACTCGTGCCTGGGCTGCGACAACAAGACGTCGGGGCTCACGTTCGACCGCTGCGGCGAGTGCGGCGGCTTCGACGCGTGTGTGGGCTGCGACGGCGTGCCGTGGAGCAACAAGACGCTCGACAACTGCAGCGTCTGCGGCGGCAACAACGAGTGCCTCGGCTGCGACGGCAAGGGCCAGTTCGCGCGCTACGACCTCTGCGGTGTCTGCGGCGGCCACGACGAATGCCTCGGCTGCGACTTGCGCCCCTACTCGGGCCTCGTGCGCGACATCTGCGGCGAGTGCGGCAAGAACGGCACCTCGTGCACCATCGGCTGCGACGGCCTGCCGTGGGGCGCCAAGTACGATCGCTGCGGCGAGTGTGGCGGCCAGGACCGCTGCGTGGGCTGCGACGGGACACCGTGGTCGGGCCTGGAGCTCGACCGCTGTGGCCAGTGCGGCGGCCAGAACCTCTGCGTGGGCTGCGACAACCGCACGTACCTCGACGACGAGGTCAGGCCGGAGCTCGACGAGTGCGGCGTCTGCGGCGGCAACTCGACGTGCATTGGCTGCGACGGCGTCCCGTTCTCCGGAGCCAGGAAGGACGCCTGCGGCGACTGCGGCGGCAACGTCACTGAGAAGCACAAGTGCCCCAAGGACATGACGGCCGTCACGATCGGTGTCACCGCGGCGGGGAGCATCATCGGCGTGACGCTGGTGGCCGTCGCCCTGGGCATCGTCGGGTTCTTCGCGTTCAAGGCCTGGAGGAACGGCGCCAACTGGTACATCCCCAACGCGCTGCTGCAGGACGAGGCAGAGGCTGTACAGTCCAACCCGACGTACGAGCGCGACAAGGACGCCGGCTTCCAGATAAACCCGCTGGCAGACGAGGCTCGTGAGTAGTCGTGAGCACACAAGTGTCTTCATTCCCCAGCTCTCTTGCGTGCGCGCGTTCAGAAACATGCAGCACAGTCAGGCCGCCCTGCGCACGCGTACCAAACCAATGAACCATATAAGCACAGGACACAATTCCTATGCTGCTGTTTAGACTACCGAGCATACGACAGGAGCTCGCCAAGGAGATGCGACCGTAGGGTGTTAAGTCAATAGCCTACGGTCGCAGCAAAAGTGTCCCACATTCAGTTGCGGTGCTTTCAGCCAAACACTGTTCGACCTCGTGCTGTGTTCAGTGCGGACCATTGCCACGTGGCGCACGGTTGGAGGCACACCGATCTTAGCGAATGGGCGAATTTGAAGCCTGTGACTGGGGGTGCTGCTGGGGGGACAGACCGGTGTTCCGTTGTTGAGCACCTCCGAGGAATTCCACAAAAGTCCGTAAGACCCGATAGCACTTACGCCCGCCCACCGGAGTGCCGGCAGAGAGATCACATCCGGTGGTGCGCCCCTCTCCCCTGGCGACGAGCGCCGCACTACCTCCTTGCCAGCGCTCGTTCGCTGGGCAGCACCGAGACCCGCTGGCCCCCACAGGCATCCGATGTGCAGGTTTTATGCAGGCAGCACGCGTGGCGGGGCGATCGCGTGTAAGTTCGTGAATGCCGAGTGCGAGGCAATTCGTCAGTGTTCTCTTCTGGGGACCAAACGCCGATGCATTCGCGTCGCCCGATCTGCCAGCAATTCACCTCTTCCACCAGAAACGGAAGCGCGCCGATAGCCGCGGTGGAGACGCGGCGGGAAAAGCAGTGGGCGAACCAACCGCACTCACACACTGTTTTGTTCTCTCAGAACCGTCACACTCAGGCCCCGCACACACATACACACACCCCATCTCTTCCCTCCAATCATGCAGCAGCAGCAGCGGAAGCAGGAGGTGGGGCTGCCCCCAGGCGTGTTCTCCGCGGACACCCTCTGCGTGCCCTCTGAGCCCAATCAGACCGTCGCCGCGCTGGTGGCGGGCATCGAGGCCTCGCTCGCCTCGGGCGGCAGCAGGCGCGTGCTCGTCTCATGCGCCTTCATCGACGGGTACCTCGTCGGCGACCCCGCGTCCACCGTCCTCGACGCGTGCTGCGCCTGCGAGCTCGTGCTCGAGTCGGAGCTCGCGAGCAGATCCGCGGCGTCTCCGATCGCGTCGTCGCCTATCGTGGCCTGCGCTGACGGCGGTGGCGGCGGCAGCTGCGGGGGGCTGGCCGCGAACATCTCGTGCCACAGGTGCCGGTCGAAGAAGTCCATGTGCTTTGTCTGCCCCTCCAACGCCAAGCACAAGTGCGGCAGCTCGCAGCTCGACCCCGAGATTCCCGTATCCTGATTCCACATTTGCCGGGGAATATCTGGCAGATTCTGCGAGTCGTGCCTGCGCAGGCACTTCGGGCTAGGGGAGCTGTCCAGCGCCTGCCCCATGTGCACGGGGACCTGCGGGTGTACCAAGTGCCGCAGCAAGACGGAAATCACGTTCTTCGACGACGACTGCGGCAGCAACCAGTGAGCGGAGCGCGTAAAGCGCACCCGCACCACCCACCCCGCCTCAGGTACGGAAGGAAGAAAAGAGCGGCACCACAGGCCGAACCGGCCAGAAGAGCGCTTCTGGAAGATTCCTCCAGTCGTCAAATCCTATTTAGGAAAAGGAGCACACCTGTTTTCCGCGTCGATCTCGCCCGCGCGCTATCTCAGAGTCCCAGGTCTGCATTGATGCGGTTTCGTTCCGAATCTGGGGGGGCTCGTTTGTTGCAGGCCTAGTGGGAGTGGCGGCGGCCACTCCGCCTGGCCGATCCCGATTCAAAACGAGCTCCTCTGCGACGAGGGGGCAGGGCAGTGCACTTGCAGGCCACCGCCCATGCCTCCTCGCCGGGCCGTCGTCCAGATAGAAGCGCGATTCGAATTATTTAGCCGTACAATTCAAGAAATGTGAAAACAAAACAAACTTTGGGGGTGTGTGTTGGTTGTCTCGGTCGACCGGGTCCGCGGCGAATGGCATCGGTGGCGGGCTACTTGCCCGGCCACACGTGGTCCGAGCTCGTCGGCGGGCCCTCGCTCCCCATCGTCGTCGACAGCCTGGCGCTCTGCCGCCTCGCCCGCAGTCCCTCCAACACCTGCGCCCAGCCCCTGCGCGACCTCTGGGCCGCCGAGCGCCTCCTCCGCTCCCTCTCTGCCCGCGGCCTCACCGTCGTCCTCGCCGACCTCACCCCGCTCCTGCGCGGCTCGCACTCGCTCTCGCCCCCGCGGGCGCTCTGCCACGACGTCGTCGCCGCACACGTCCGCCGCCTGGGCGGCTGCGCTGCCGTGGAGCCCGTGCGGTCGCTGGAGCAGTGGCGCTCGCTGCTCGGCGCCCGGGGGCCCGACAGCGTCGTCATGGACCTCGGCGGCACGCGCGGGTGCGGGGCCTACGGCGCCGCCGTCGCAGAGGCCGCCGCGCGCGCCTCGGGCCTCACGCGCCTGCTGCACGCGGAGCTCGAGGTCTGCGGCGAGCGCGTCTTCGGCGTCAACCCGAGGCGCTGCTGGGTCTCGTCCGCCCCGAAGCCCTCCGGCGCTGGCCCGCGGTGCCTCCCCCAGGGCGCCCTGGACGCCGTCGCGCGGGCCGTGGCGCGCTCGGTGCAGTTCCCAGCAGCCCCCGGTGGCTGCGAGCGGCTCGTCGCGAGCGCTGCGGTCGTCGCTGCCGCCGCGTGGGCGAAGCTGCCGGAGGAGGAGGCACGCGCGCTGGTGCTGGCGCACTGCGTCGCCCTGGCGGTGCCCGTCACGCGCAGGGCGCTCCGCAGCGGGCCCGCGCAGCGCTGGCTGCCGAGCGTCGGCCGGTGCGTGCAGGCGCTGCAGGCAGCCCTCTCCTCTCTGCTCGCGCAGGAGGACGAGCTGCTGGAGCCCGGGGCGTCTGCGGGCGTGCGGTGGTCGTGGCAGCGCCTCGGGGACGTCGTCGAGTGCCGGCTGCTCAGCGCGGTGCTCGGGGCACGCGCCAGAGGGGCCGCCTTCGAGAACGCGGCCCCCGCAGAGTTCTTCCCTCCGCCGTCGCGGTGCGAGTGGAGCGAGTACTGCCAGCAGCTGTGGCGGGTCGCCTGCGCGTGCCGGAGCTCTCTGCGTCTCCCGTGGCCCGCGGGGGCCGCCCCTCGGGCCGCTGGGATGTGCGCGCCGGCGTCGGCGCCGCAGAGGCTGCTGCCGAGGTTCGACAACAGCTTCATCGCCAAGGCGGCGGAGGGGCTGGACCTCCTCCGTGATGCCGGCACAAGCGCAGGGTTGCAGCAGGAGCACGACAGCGCGGTGTTTGTACCGCACCACTACCACTCCAGCACCGCACTCTACGAGGGTGCGCACCCGCCACCCGCTGGCCAGCTCTTCTCCTGACGAGCTTCATGCTTGGCCAGTGGAGGAGAAGCCGACAAGGAGCAGAGTGACCCTCCGCGTCCTGAGCTTCACCAGGACCGAGACGCTCGTCCGAATGCAGGACGCCGGCTACTTCGAGGGCGTCCAGCTCAGCGTATCGTACGCGGGATGCCAGACGCCCGTGATGTCCAAGCCCGTGTGGCCCCCGGTCTGGATAGCACCCCTTTGCCTGTGCGCCCGTCACGTGCTTCCCGCCTCTGACTTTACGCAGCTCTTTTGAGGGTGAGCAGGCGCCAGGGCATCTCCGGATTAAGCTCATCGGGTACCGCCCCAAACACTGCCTCGCGCACGCGCAGGCCACGGTCAGGGTGCCGCAGCTGCAATACAAGGGACCGGTCACTCTCAAGTCCCTGGAAGCAGGCGCTGTTGTTGCCTCGATGTTCGTGCTCGTCAGGGTCAGCTCGCCGCAGCGCGAGCAGCAGAAGTGGGTAACATTTCTGAACCTCTTTGCCGAATCCCTGTCGCTCCGCCAGCCGTGCATCCGGAACGCCGTCATGGCGCAGTCCGATTGGCGCAACCTGGAGCTGTTCTCGACCCCCATGCGGTGCTCCTCCGGTTGCAGCATCTGCGAATCGTACCCACGCAGGGCAGCGGCGACGCCACAGAAAGCACCGAAGCCAGGAGCCAAGGGCTGCCGCCGCAAGGTCGACGTCATACGCGAGAGAATTGCGGCGGACAAGTCGCTGAAGGAGGTGAAGCTGCTGGACGACCACGTCGAGTGGACAGCGGAGCTGCCGTGGTCAGAGCGCATCACAGTCCTGTGCGCCAAGAGCGAGCGCTTCGAGTCGGCAGCGGGTCGAGCGCACTGCTGTGCGCAGGTGGCCTCTCTGTGCCTCGACGAGTGGGCGTCTCTGGTCAACGCGGCCGTCGCGAGCAACGCAGAGCCATCGTCGACGACCCCGCTCGAGTACGCGCTTCGCCTCGCCGTCGACGCGTTTCGCCTCTACTCTGAGGCACTGTGCTGCGAGGACGCAGTGGCGCTGGTCCGCGGGCTCTGCCACCTGGGGCTACGCGAGATCGCACACCAGCTGTGCTGCCAGTACGAGCACGAGAGGCGGTCAGCGGACCCGCAGGCGTGCGACAAGCTCCTCAACGCGCTGCAGAGGGCCAGGCCCCGTACTATGAGGATCCGCCACGCGCAGGAGTTCCAGATGGCCTGTATGGGGCCCATCATGCACCGCTGCTATGGTTCGCGCCCGGACCCGCGCCTGGATAGCTTCGCCCCGGACGATTGGCAGCGGCGGGTCCTTGACGCCATCGACGCGCACCAGAGCGCCCTCGTCGTGGCGGCGACATCGCTGGGGAAGACGGCCGTCTGTTTCCACACGGTCGAGAAGCTCCTTCAGGACGTCGCTCAGTCGGGGGGAGGAGTGGGCTCCAAAATCGTCGTCTACGTGGCCCCAACCAAGGCCCTCGCCAACCAAGGTACTGCACTGGAGCTCACCGACCCAATGCCGACTGATAAACGTGCCGGCAGCGGCCGCGGAGTTCTCGTCGAGGAAGTGCGCGCAGAGGAACCCGAGTGTGGGAATATTCACCCGAGACTACCGCATCAACGAGGACTGCTGCGATGTACTCGTCACGGTGCCCCAAGTCCTCGAGATGCTGCTGCTGAGCAACCGAACGTTCGCGCAGCGTCTGTTCTACACTGTGATCGACGAGGTGCACTGCATACACAGCTCGCCGCAGGCCACAGGCGACATCGAGCAGGGCTCCGCGTGGGAGAACGTCATAAAGCTCTGCCCATGCCCCTTCCTGGCTCTAAGCGCGACCATTGGGAACCCGCGCGAGTTCCACGCGTGGCTCGATGGCATCGAAGAGCGCAAAGCGGGTCGCCACGTCGAGTTCATACACTTTGATAAACGCTTTACGGACCAGGAGTTCTTCGTTTTCGACGCCGAGGCCGCAAGGCTGCACCCACAGCACCCGCTGCCCTCGACCCTCCGGGAGGTCTCTGGCCCCGGGGCACTTCGCCACATGCACCCGCTCGGCACACTGGCGCAACTCTCGGACGGCCCCGAGATGCAGCGCGCAGTGCAGCAGCTGTCGCTGACCCCTGCAGAGTGCGCTCAGACCTTCGACGCAGTGCAGCGGCTGTGCAAGAGCGGAGAGCTTGAGGGGGAGCTGGCAGCGCGTGTGGCCAGCGAGATGGACCCCGGGGCCTGGTTCCCGCGCTGGCAGGTTATCACCCGCGACGCCGTCTACGAATACGAGCAGCGCCTCAAGTCATTCCTCTGCGATGTTGCGGCACGCAGTCCGCACAGTCTGAAGGCAGCCGCGAGGTCTCTGAGGGCCGCGTCACACGAATTGATGCCGGATCAGCAGTCAAAGGCTCTACTGCCACTACTCGCAGAGTTGTACACGAAGGGCGACACCCCGGCTGTGGTTTTCCTCTTCAGCAGGCGTGGTTGCGAGGACGAGGCCGAGCGCCTTGCCAGCAAGCTGGAGAGCCTCAAGCCTGCACTCCCAGAGGACACACAATCAGAGCGGAGCAAAGAAGCAGCCTATGAGCTCCGTGCACGCTTGCAGGAGTCACAAAAGAGGAGGACAGCGACGGAAGCATACGTGCACATGATGGAGAGCATAATACACGAGGAGGAGCGCGGGTTCACGTGCGGACACGACCCCGAGCACACGCTCGTCGGCAAGATCTCCCCGAATAGCGAGAAGCTGTGCCACGAGTTCCTGGACCGCGCACGTCTCAGGGCGGGTGAGCGGGAGCTGCGTCTGCTGGACCTCGCGTGGAAGTACGGCATCGGGGTGCACCATTCAGACCTCTCTCGCCACTTTCGGAATTGCATCGAGGTCCTCTTCCGTGCCGGACGTGTCCAGGTCGTCTTCGCCACATCCACTCTGGCCCTGGGAATCAGTTGAGTGGCCCCTTAGGGGCTAAGGAGTTTGTGGGGTTCAATTAACCCCTCTGGGCAGATATGCCGATCAAGACGGTCGTGTTCCTGGCGGACTCGCCGTTCCTGAGCCCCCTGCTGTTCAGGCAGATGTGCGGCCGCGCGGGGAGGCGCACGTATGACAACGTGGGCAAGATCGTGTTCGTCGGGTTCTCGCCGCAAAGGTCCGAGGGGCTGATGCTGTCGAAGCTTCCCGATCTCACGGGGCAGCTCTCCTTCACCGCGTCCCACTCGCTGCGCCTCCTCGTCGCCTCGCACATCTATCGGAACTACTTCGGCGCCTCGGAAGAGGTCCGTAATCTCCTCGATGCTCGCAGATCTAAACGCCAGAGCACAGGAGGTGTGGGGGGAACTGGGCATCACGAAGTACCTGTCGCTGATGGCGCACTCGAGCACCACGCCGGAGCAGGTTCATCTACAGGAGCGCCTGCTGTTCCTCTTCTCTCTCGAGTTCCTGCTGTCGCGCGGGTTCCTCGACGGGCAGGGGCGCCCCATCGGGATGACCGGCGTTGTGAGCCACCTGCACTACCACCAGCCCGCCAACCTCATCTTCTGCCACCTGGTGTCGACGGGGCACATCCAGAGGCTCTGCGGAAGGTTCCGCAAAGACTCCAAGAAGACCGTTCTGTCTCTGCTGGAGCTCCTGTGCCACCTGTTCAACGTGATACCGCTGCCCCATGGCTTCAAGCCGGGGAGCGTTCCGCCTGGGAGCAACAGCCTCGTCGTGTTGCCCCCGCTGGCCGGCGACAGCGGGCGCGCGCTCGACGAGTACTCTCGCGGGGTCATCGACGTGTTCACGCACTGCTCGGCTGCGCTCTGTACCCGCGTTCCCGTCGAGTGCGACGTCCGCAGCCTGACACTGCCCGTGTCCGGCGAGTCCTACGCGCTGTCCCCGGAGCAGCTCCAGAACGCTGCTGGACTGCCCTTTGTCGACGAGCGAGAGGTTATCCACCCGGTCGTCCGCTCGCCATTCGCGGCGCTGTCCGGGCTCGCGGACACGTTCGGGAGCGGCCACGAGCTCTGCGATACTGCCAGGGAGGCTGCGCAGTTCGACGGAGCGTTCCTGCCGCTCGCCGAGCGCACGAACGCGCGCCTCAAGGGGCTCAAAGTGAACTCGTACGCCCTGGACTTCTTCAAGCACGGCATTGTGAGGGAGATCAGCGAGGTGAACGGCGTGGCGGGGGCGTGGTCGCTGCTGATGGACTGGTCGCTGCTGCTCAAGGCGCTCAAGGTTGTGCTTTCCAAGCAGCTCGAGGTCGGTGCTCCCTGCATTGACGGGACAACTGTGGAGGCGTTCGATTGCCTCTCGTCTCAGTTCGCTGGGCAGTTTGATTTGGCCAAGAGCATCCAGTGAGTGCCCCCTAAATTCCTCAGTGAAGGGAACAAGGGAACGAACTGTTCAGAACGTGTCTGTTTTGCGACGCTGTTTGAGCGGTGGTGGGCAATGCTGTCACACGAGCTTCGACCCTCTGGGGGCGGCTTTCGAGGATTGTGACCTCTCTGAAGGCCCATCCAGCTACTGATCGACTAAGCGAATCATAGCCAGAGCACTCTTGGGCGTTCCAGAAGTGACAGTACTGAGAGGAAACTGGTGGCCATGACTGAGTGCACCGAACCTTCCCCTGAGCTCTTCGGGGACGGGGATGTGGCAAGAGCCGAGGTCGAAAACATCTGCGAGGACCCTGACAGTGATTCTACAGAGAAATCATTACCAACTGTCCCCTATTTAAAAACGATGTTCAATTCTACCATACATTTCACCCATTACAATATTCCTACCCAGAAAAAAACTGATCTTAGAATATTGAAAAATCTCCTTTTGCCTCGATAACTGCCTGTAAACGAGAGTTTACCAACTTATGGGCAAACTCCACTGAGAGTTGTCTCCACTCATTTCTAATACAGTGAACCAAGGCAGTAAGAGAACGAGGGTTTGACTCACTAACCCTGGCCTTCAGAATGGCCCAAACATTTTCAATACCATTACAATCAACATGATTCTCTTCATATACATGTCTGATGGATATCACACATCTTTTCGGAATTCAGGTTCCCTGCAAAATATGCAGCTTTCCGAATCTGTGTGAAGAAAAGCACCCCCAAACCTTCTGGGGGTACTTCACCTTTCTGATAAGAAATCGATGACCATATACTTGCCAGTACTTTGCCTTTAATCCACCCAGCCAAAATGTTGTCTCATCACTAAACCATACATCTCTCCAATCTCGCAGCAGATTTTCCTGTGAAAAATCTATGTGAGCTTGTTGATGAGTTATTTTGATAAAGGCTTGGAGCCTGAAACTTGGCCTGAGCAGCATGCAAATGCCGGTGAATAGTAGAGACAGAAGCCTGAAGGTGAAGGGATCTGTGGGGAGCAGCAGCTGAGTGAGGTGGCTTGGATTTGGCCCTGGATATGATCCGTTTGTCCTCTTTCTCTGAAGTTGCCCTTCTTGCTCTCTTGGTTGGTGGTGCTGTGGCCACAGTGTCGGACTGGGTTTTCATCCAGTGCTGGGTTGATCCAAGTTCACAGTGCATGTACTGTGCAATGCACTTCATTCCCCACTGAGGGCCCTTGGGGTGTGAGTGCAGGAACCAAATCTCCCATCATTGCTTCTCTGAAAGAGACATATTTAGCATTAAGAGATAATGCAGAAAATAGATACTTCATGATCAGATTCTGAATCGAATGTTGACAATTCCTAATAAAACACTCAATGAGTATAAGATTCCTATCTTATCAGTGTTAATCTCTCATGCTGGGCTACACTGTGTGAACTCCTTCCTGATAAGTGTGTACTTCTCTTCTTAGCTTTTTCTTATATATTTCAGGGTCGAAAAACAGAGGAAGTGGGCTGCTGGAATGAGACAGGAGATAAGTATGAAAGTAATAAGTGCATTGGTCGTAAGTACATTCTATCTAACTGCATTCAGAGGACTGGTTCTCATGCACCTGAAGGGTTTTGTTGGAATGAATACAAGGTGACATTCTGGTTCTGTGATGTCTTTAACAAGGACTTCGTGGGCTTCTACTGGCCCTTTGATCATGGAACACGGGTTTTACATAAATGAAAACTTGCAATTGACAGTTTTGTCTTTATGGTCGTGCTCTTTATTGTATGGTACCTATTTCTGAAGGGAAAATCCTGACATTTAATTCTATTGATGCCAAGGGGGACTGCACCCCCAAGGCAAAGGAATAGCATTTCCCCACACACCCTCTCATCCCCACACGAATACCACTCAATACATCATCACTTCTTCCTTCTTCCTTGAGTCTCTCACCCTCATAGGGGCCTTCTGCCCCCACCCCACGCATTACTGGGTATCACTATGATATTGGCACTCATATGAAAGATATGGCAATCGAGATTTACCAGTATGCTCTCAATGACATGGACTGCACTGTTCCCTGACACAATAAACCGATATATATTAAACAATGCAAAAACTAATACAGAGAACTGTGCTATTTTTTTGCACAGTAAACGGAATATCAAGTAGGTTATTTGAAAGATTCATAGTCTCAATGACTTTGTTGCTAGAGGGGTTTATGGTATGTGAACTCTTTGCCAATAGAGGAAGAACTGTTGTTCGATGTTTAAGTGAGACTTAACAGAATTCTGAATAGTCCGATTCCAGCTCTGCCGTTCCCACACAGCACTTTACAGACAAGGGTGTTTGTAATAAGAGAAAATTCAAGGCCAGGATTCACGTTTCTCTGCTCATCAGAACCTCTGCCTTCGCTTCTGGGGAGGGGGGGAATAAAAGGGGGGTATCAAAATCACAGGATCATCATTGCTGGAGAAGTCGACAACCATGCTGACAGAGCACTCGGCCTTGCCGACAGTGGACTCTGAGGTTCTGGATAGGAACCATCACAAATATCCCAGCTGTCATGTGCGGCCTGAAGAACTGCAGCGCTGCCATCAGGGATGTCACGAAGCTCCTCTCGACATTGCTGCGTGGGCACTGGGCTACACTGTCCCATCACTTAACGGTGTGTATCGGTGTATCGACTGGACCTAGGAAGAGCACTGCCTTGCAGAGGATATTCGTTGCGCTGGGATCTCGTCCCAGGCCAGCACAGGGCCCCTGTGCCCAGTCAGCTCGCTGATGTGCTCGACAGCAGCCGCTTCGAGCTCCACAGCACCCTTGTGTTGTCGTTGATGATGAAGAGGAAGTCGTCCACCACCTTCTTGCTGCCATTCAGCTGGTCGATGAACGTTATTGGCTTAAGATCCTTCCCCTGGTCGGCAGCATTCTCCAACAGCAGCAGCCGGTGCAGCAGCTTGGCGAGCACGCGCTTGGTGACAAGGACGTTGACCACCGCGTTCTCACCTCCAGACAATTTATGAATCCCGGGATATTTTGCTGGACGAGATTCAATTTCCCTCGGTTCTCTCACACACACCGCGCGCTCCGCGTATGTCGAAAAAAAGTTCCGATGTGCGCGCAGCCCTCCCTCCCCTCTGCCGGGGGTTGCGCTCGCCCCGCAGCTCACCTGCGCCTGCCCCACCCCCTCTCGCAGCTGTACGTGTACTCGTCGTCGTCGTTCGCCAGCTTCCTCGGCCACGACGACGACGACTTCGACGGCGACGCCGCCGGCGCCACGCCAGCGCCCCGCGCCCCGCTTCCGCGCGCCCGGACCCAGCCCCTGGCCCCCGCTCCCGCCGCCCCTGCCGGCGGCGACGACGACGACTACGTGCCCGGCTGGGAGGAGGTCGTGCCCCCCACCAAGCGCAGGAAGCTCGCCCTGGCGCCCCACACCAGCTCCGGGGCCCCCGCCAGGGCAGCAGCCGCGGCCTCGACGCCGCAGCAGGCGCCGCGCGGCGACGTGGTCGAGATAGAATCGTCGGAAGGCGAGGGAGAGACGGTGGGAGACGGCGACTGCGCCCCGCAGGCGGGGGTCATGACGAGGGAGCGGACGCGGGCGCTGAGCGCCGCGCCTCTGCTGCACAGCCAGCCCAGCGAGGCTGTCCTGAGGGCCACCCGAGTACTGCAGTTGCGCCTCTGGCTCCCCCCTCCCCTGAGACGCGGCCAGAGGGTGCGAGACGCGCTGAAAACTCGGTGATGCCCCCCACCCGCTCTTCTGCAGGGAGTGCAGGAGCATGTCGCCGCCGTCCAACGCGCCGGCGGACGTGAGGCCCGCGATGTCGTCGGTCGACGAGCTGGCGCAGCAGCAGCAGTACGTCAAGCTCAGCGTGGACGTTCCGGGCAACTCGAGGCCCACCATCATCTCGCTCAAGAAGGCACGCACGCACAGACGGCTCAGCAGCAGCGCTTCTGCATCGCTTCTCCGTCGCTAACGCGGGGGCGCGCGAGGCAGACGGACAAGTTCGAGGTGCTGGTGACGGCGCTCGAGAGGGTGCTGGGCAGGAAGAGGGAGGACTTTGTGCTCAAGTGGCGCGGCATCGCTCTGCACAGCGACAAGACGCCCGAGAACTTCTACATGGCCGACGAGGAGCCCATCAGCGCCGCCTTCAGCAGCCACGCGATCGCGGCATCCGCATCGAGCCTCGCCCGCTCCAAGAGCTCCTCTCCCCCCGCAGCGGAGGCCGTGCACTCGCAGGAGCCGGCGCAGCAGACGCAGCACGAAGACAGCGCCGCTGCCGCCCCGGAGGACGAGGGGCTCTTGTCGTTCAAGGTCGTCAGCAACGCGAGGAGCAGGCCCGAGACGATCAGGGTCAGCAGGGAGGGCACTGTGGGCGACGTCGCTGAGGAGTACAGGAAGCGGCTGGGCCCCGAGGCCGCGGGGGCCGCTGTGCAGATGCTCTTTGACGGGCTGGTGCTGCCGCCCGCGACGCCCATCGCCGACACGGAGCTCGAGGACGGCGACCAGCTCGACGCCAAGGTCAGCAGCCCTGCCCCGTCTGCCGCTGCTCCTGCTGCGGCAGCAGCAGCACAGTCCAAGCAGCAGCAGCAGCCTGAGCCGCAGCAGCAGCCCAAGCAGACAGCCATCACCATCTCTGTGTCCCACAGCCAGAAGACGCAGCGGTTCCGCGTCAATTTGGTGCGCGTCTGCGCCCTGCCCTTCTGCGGGGCGGGGTCTCGGAGCCCTGTCCACCGCTGACGGGTGGCTGTGCAGGGCGATCCGGTGAAGAAGCTGCTGGACGCGGTGAAGAGGATCGTACAGGTGCCCGAGGGAGGGGAGCTGGCGCTGGTGCTCGACGGCGGGCCGCTGGAGCCGCTGGCGTCGTTCCAGGAGAACGGCGTCCGCGACGAGTCCGCGATCGAGGCGGTGGTGACCGTCCCCACTCCCCCGCCATCTCCCCCGCGCACGCGTCGCGGTGGCGGCAGGCGGCGCAAGTAACTATGAATAGCAATTCAATTGAAAAAAGCAGCACACATATCCACCAGGATGCAGTTGGTCGCAACACGATTCATCGCCAATTGCGTTGCGAGATCCGTGTCTCCTTTGTCTTTGGCAGACATTCGGCGGACGAAAAGAAATCTCATTGAGAAGCACTGGTGGTCTAAGGGTAGAATGCTCGCCTGCCACGCGGGCGATCCGGGTTCGAGTCCCGGCCAGTGCAATTTTTCTGTACCTCACTGCACCTTGTTTTTTCTCCCTGAATCTCTTGTCACCGAAAGGTGTTCAAACTGGTAAAGCAGCGGTTACCGTCTTCGGTAAACCCTTTGGTAGGATGGCGGAGTGGTACAGCAGCGCACCCGCATCCGGCAAAGTGCGGTCTTTTTAAGCGAACTTGATTCCCTCTGCACATCACAAAACAGTGCGCTCGCCACACACACTCACGCGCCGGCCCCCGTTGGCAGCCAACGCGAACAGCCCTTCCCTCCCCCTCCCCAGTCCCCCTTCCCCTCCGGTGCAAATAGCACGCAGAATGAGCGCTGAAGCCCCCGTGTCGCTGAGCGTCGCCGTGGAGCCGCAGCAGGCAGCCCCTGCGGTGTCTCCGGGCCCCTCGGGGCTCTCGGCGGCCCCCGCAGCCGCCAAGGACCCGTCGCTGCTGTCGCCTGTCAGCGCCGAGAGCGAGCGGATGACGCCGAGACTGGCGGCCCTCGGGGTGATGGTGATGCTGCTGCCGCTGAGCGTGCTGTTCGTCGAGATGACGCTGGTGCCCGCGCTGCCCAGCATCCAGCACGAGTTCGCCTCGCAGGGCTCGTGGACGCCGTGGATCCTGAGCGCCTACAACATCGTCGGAGCCGTCTGGACCAGCGTCGCCTCGAGCCTCGCCGACCTCTACGGCAACAAGGTCGTCACCGCCATCAGCATCGGCATCTGCGCCGTCGGCCAGATCATCCTCGCCTTCGGCGGCAGCTCCAGCATCTTCGTGGCCATCGTCGCCAGGCTCGTCCAGGGCTTCGGCATGTCCTGCTCGGGCCTCTGCGTCAACATCGTCAACAAGGTACCACTGCGCCCTCCCGTTTTCCCCCACGATTCTGGCGCCCTTTCCCCCCGGTTTTCGGGGCCGTTCCAAGGGGCGGACAAAAGGGCTGACACGTGGCGCGTCCGTGGGCGTTGATCGCCCTCGGTTTTCTTCTTTCGATTTGAGTACCGCGTAATTTGGCAGTGGCTGACTCGCGGGCCAGAAAATGCCACTGAAGCACAGGGCGATGATGATGGCGCTGTCCTCCAGCATGATCAGCGTCGGCATGAGCGCGGGGCTCATCTGCGGCGCCGCCATGCTCGAGCACATGATGTGGTACCGCATCTGCGTCGTCACGTTCCCCTTCTTCATCGTCTACTTCGTGGCCTTCGTCATCATCATGCCCACCAACTCCAAGTTCTCCCTCCGGCGCCGCAGCAGCGTGTCCGAGGCCCCGCTGGAGCTGGCGGCCGCCTCCCCCGCGCCGGCGGTGACCGAGACGACGAGCGAGAGCACCCAGGCCGCGGCAGGAGCTGCGAAGCCCGGGATCAGGGACCTCGACTACCTCGGCATCGTGTCGCTGACCATCGGCGTGGTGGCGCTGCTCATGGGCCTCACGTTCTCCGAGGACAGGGGCTGGTCCGACGGCGTCACGATCGCGCTCATCGTGGTGGGCATCGTCGTCATCGCGTTCTTCGTGGCCTGGGAGTTCTGGGCCAAGCACCCGCTCATCCCCGTGCGCTTCCTGATGGGCCGCACGCAGAGCGTGCTCTGCGCCGTCTCGTTCACGAGCGGCATCGCCATCTTCTCGCTGTTCCAGACGCTGCCGTACCTCTACACGTCGACGGCCATGCCGTTCAAGATCACCAAGATGCTCACGGTCGGCGCCCTCATGCTGCCGCTGGGCCTCCTCGCGCTGGTCGCCGCCTTCGTCGCGCAGATCCTCCGCAGGTTCGCAGGCAGCTCGTTCACGATCCTCCTCTCCAACGTCTTCACTCTGCTGGGCATCGCTCTGTACATCGGGTTCAAGGAGACCAAGGCACAGACGGTCATCTTCAACTGCATCGCGGGCCTGGGCTTCGGGATGTCCGTCGTGGCCACCAACGAGCTCATCTCGGTCACGACGCCGGCCGCGCAGTTCGGGGCCGTGGCGGGCGCTAACCTGCTGCTGAGGTTCATCGGGGGGTCGCTGGGCCCCGTCTTCGTGACGCTCATCATGCGCAAGAACTCGGAGGAGACGCCCTTCGGCATCGTCTACGAGGAGAAGGCCTTCACCAACGCCTTCATCTTCCTGACCGCCGTCTACGCGCTCTGCCTCGTGATGTCCGTGGGGCTGCCGAACCTGTGGCTGGGGTTCACCAAGAAGGGCCGCGAGGAGCTCAAGAGGATCAACAGCCCCGAGGCTCGTCCGGAGGCCAAGAGCGCCGAGCCCGAGGAGAAGTGACAAAATCGCACCAAAAGGACTGCCATCACACACACGGTTCAGACACCAAGACTGAGGCCACACAATACATTAGATTTCCCGGAATACTGTTATTCCCATGCTTACTCATACCGCTATTGCGCCTTGCCCTGTACCACCCATCAGAATATGTGTTTAACGTGCCCGCTTCGTTGTTGGCCTGTGACTCCAGACAGTGGCTGGCTGAATCATTCGTTGAAGAATCGAATTGGCGATGTGTTATCCAGCAAAAAGAGTGTCTTGCCGTTGTTAGAGTTAACTCTGAATAGGCGGGGCTAGTTCTCGTTGTCCGTTGGCGGTGGCGCGGGGCCTCGGCGACTGTTGAACTTGGCCAGCTTCTCGCGGCCCTTCTTGCTGAACCCCAGCCACAGATGCGGCAGTCCGAACGAGGCGATCGTGCAGACCCCGTACACGGCGGTCAGAAAGATGAAGCCCTGCGTGAACCCCTTCTCGGTGTACACGATGAGGCCCTCTGGCGTCTTCTCGCAGGTCCTCCGCATGATGAGCGTCACGAAGACGGGGCCCAGCGACCCCCCGATGAACTTGACCAGCAGGTTGGCGCCCGCCACGGCCCCGAACTGCTCCGGGGGCGCCGTAAGCGAGATGACCTCGTTGGTAGCCACGACAGACATCCCGAAGCCCAGGCCCGCGATGCAGTTGAAGATGACCGTCTGGGCCTTGGTGGACTTGAACCCAATGTACAGCCCGACGCCCAGCAACGTGATGGCGTTGGCGACGAGGATCGTGAACGTGCTACCCACGATGTTGCGCATGAACTGCGCGACGAAGGCGGAGACGAGAGCGAGCAGACCGAAGGGCAGCATCAGGGCGCCGACGATGAGCATCCGCGTGATCTTGTACGGCATGGCCTGCGAGGTGTAGAGGTACGGCAGCGTCTGGAACAGCGAGAAGATGACGATGCCGCCCGTGAAGGAGATGCTGCACATGACCAGCTGCGTGCGGCTCATCAGGAAGCGCACGGGGATGAGCGGGTGCGAGCACCAGAACTCCCACGCCACAAACAGCGCGATGACCGCCGCGCCGACGACGATCAGCGCGATCGTGACGGCGTCGGACCAGCCCCTGTCCTCGGACAGCGTGAGCCCCACGAGCAGCGCGCCGACGCCGATGGCCAGCGCGGCGATTCCCAGGAAGTCGAGGTCACGCAGCCGAGCCTTGCGGCGGCCCGCTGCTGCGGGCGCGGAGGAGCCCTCGAGCTCGACGTCGGCTGGGGAGGGGGCCGGGGCCTTGCGGAAGAGCGTGCGCAGGCTGAAGGTCGAGTTGGTGGGCAAGAAGACGAGGAAGGCGACGAGGATAACAGTGCAGATGGGGAAGCTGATGAAGCTGATCTGGTACCACTCGATGGCCTCGATCAGCGCGGCGCCGACCAGGAAGCCGGCGCTCATGCCCACGCTGATCATGCTCGACGTCAGCGCCATCATCATGGGCCGCGCACGCACCGGGATTTTCTGTGGGAGCGTTTGCCCGTTTGGCAATCCAATTTTCAGTTCACTCGCCTAACAAATTACAAGTCTGCTGCGCGTTTTCGTCGGGTTCGACAAACGTGCAGAACCCGGGCGGACAGCGAATGCTTATGGCAGCCGGGGAGCACCTTGTTGACAATGTTCATGCACATACTGGTGCTGGACATGCCGAAGCCCTGGACGAGCCTGGCTGCGATGGCCACGAAGATGCTGACGTTGCCTCCGCAGGCGAGGATGATCTGGCCGACGATGCAGAGCGCGATGCTGATGCTGGTGACGCCCTTGGCGCCGTAGAGGTCGGCGAGGCTCGAGCTGACGCTGACCCAGACGGCGCCGACGATGTTGTAGGCGCTCAGGATCCACGGCGTCCACGCGCTCTGCTCGATGAACTGCTTCTGTATGCCGGGCAGCGCGGGCACCAGCGACAGCTCGACGAAGAGCACCAGCAGCGGCAGGATCATCACCAGCGCGCAGACCACCTTGATCCTCGGCGTCATCTTCTCTTCGCCTGGCGGGGCGCTGCTGGGCTCTGGGGGCGTCGCCGAGGGCCCCGGAGAGACAGAGGGGATGCCCGTGCCCTCTGCGTCGGTGGCTGCGGTGGCCTCGGGGGCCACCTGCACGACGGACGAGTCGTTGCCCGAGTACATTCCGGTGTGGGTGGGAGGGCTGGTGGGCTCGCTCGCTTGACTGTGCTCGAGAAAAAGGCCGACTGGGGGGGTAGGGGGTGCACTCTGTTCAAGAGGCAGAGACCGCGCGCACGTCGACGGCAAAACAACAAAGTGCTGTGCTATGCCTTTGCCCGAACGCCGAAAGAGGCGGTTGTGCAGCGCAGATAATCCATAATCCCAATTAGAACGGCAATGGGTACAGTCACTCTCCATTCCCCAACGGTACTGAATCTTCGAATTTTCCACCCGCCATCAAAACTGCCCTCTCACTCTGCCTTAGCCTCTCGAGTTTTGTCGAGTTCTTCTCGTTTCTGCAGAGTTCAGTAGCATGCCCACGACAGCCCCGCACTCAACCTTACGGAAAGATGAGGCACATCCCCTCTGTCTTGCCCTTGAGTGTGGTAGCAGCAATCTTCCCATCTTTATATATTGATGCGGCGCTTCTGTCTGTCTGTTTTGTGATGACGTCATCAGCGGCGGTAGTGCATGACGTCCTCCTTACGGGCGCAACAACAGACGAAAGGGGTTTTTAATCCTCATCAGGTTCCCTCGACTCACGTTCTGTTTGTTTGGGTCCCCGTGGCTGTTGTTGGCCCCGTTGAGCTTGCGTGCCTGGCTGTTCCGCACGCTGGAGCCGCCAGCGTCATCGCAAGTGAAACGGGCAAGTCAGGAGTAGGACGCCGCTCTCTGTGATCCCATTTGTGCCCTCGTCGGTTTGCCCCCGGAGGCGTACCCCCCGACGGCCCGTGGAGCGTGCGCCCCCGCAAGGACATAGAGGGCGCTACAGAGGCCGGCAGAGCCAGAGGGCACTGCGCCGCCCCGCAGAGCAGAAGGGGAGTGGGCACAGTGCGCCCAGGCCTGCCAGAGCGGTATGCGAGCAACTAAAAGATGGTCGACGCGTTACGGGGAGGTCGCGCGTGGAACCGCTCCATCTCCCTGAGCGCCTGCTTGTGCCCCGCGCGGGCGGCCTTCTCGAAGAGCTCGTAGCCCGCCCTGACGTCCTGCTCCCTCTGGCGGGCGCCCCCGCCCTCGCCCCCCCGCTGCTGCTGCTGCTGCGCGTGGCGGAGGCACTTGAGCTGGCCGAGGATGAACGAGGCCTCTGGGCTGCCGAGCTCCGAGGCGCGGGCCCAGAGCTCCTCGGCCCTGTCCCTGTTGGCCTCTGCGACGCCCCTGCCGTAGTAGTAGCAGATGGCGAGGTTGGTGGCGGCGATCGCGTGGTCCTGCTCGGCGGCCAGCGCGTAGAGCTGCGCGGCCCTGCGCTCGTCCTTGGCGCCCACGCCGTCGCCGCGCTCGTAGCAGACGCCCAGGTTCAGCTGCGCCGCCGCGTGCCCGCTGTCCGCCGCCGAGCGGTACCAGCGCACGGCCTCCCGCGGGTCGCGGGCGACGCCCAGCCCCTGGTCGTAGCAGACGCCCAGGTTGTACTGCGACACCAGCACCCCGCGCCCCGCTGCCGCCGCGTACGCCCGCAGCGCCGCCGGCTCGTCCGCCTCGCACCCGGCCCCGTTGCGCAGGCAGTACCCGAGGCTGTTGAGCGCCACCGCGTGCCCGCGCTCCGAGGCGTCGCGGTAGAGCGGCACCGCCCGCGCCGGGTCCGCGCAGACGAGGTCCAGCCACGCGCCCGCCAGGAACGCCCGCGTCGGGCTGAACGCCGCCTCCGCGCGGTCCGCCCCGCGCAGGGCGTCGGCGGCGGCCTCGGCCGGGCGCAGGAACGCCGCGTCGCGCGGCAGGGCGCCGGCGGAGCGCGCGCGCGAGAGCAGGGCGGCGGTGCTGCAGTTGCGGAGGCCCGCGTGGAAGGGCTCGCCGCGCCAGAGGACGCAGGCGCGCAGCAGCAGCAGCGCCGGGGTGAAGTCCGGGGCGGCGTCGAGGGCGGCGGCCAGGAGGTCGCGGCAGGCCTCGAGCTCGCAGCGGTCAAAGGCGGCGATGGCCTCCTCGGTGATGGCCTGGGCGCGGTCCATGGGAACACGCCGATAGGGTATCTGCCGGGGCGCCAGATATTTGCCGTGGGGGGCAGGGCAGATGCTGCTTCCTGCCTGGGTAGTTTCTCCGCAAACACGTGGCCACTGCGGGCGCACGCGGGCGGTTGGCCACCGCACACGGGGCAGTGCAGGATCGTCTGCGTCACTTCTCGGTGGAATCCGCGTGACGCTCACCGGAGAGCGTCGGCTGCTGGCAGAGATGCCTGGATGCACCGCTTTACACACGGCTTTTCCAATTTTCTCACTAACAAATTACACTGGTATGGAAGAGAGGGTCCGACCATGAGACCTTGTCTGATCATCATCGCTGTCTTGTCAGTGCTTAGCCTTACGCCGAGAGGCCACCTTCTCTTGTTAGACTAAATTGAGCCGGCTTACTGCTATGAGTTTGTGTTAATCTCTCTGCTCATACCTCTAGTTCGCGTTCTCGCTCTTGGTCTCCGGGCGAGCCTCGCGGCTGTTGTTGATCTTGACGAGCTTCTCGCGGCCCTCCTTGCTGAACCCCAGCCACAGGTTCGGCAGCGCAAGCGAGGCGACCGTGCAGAGCGCGAAGACGGCGGTCAGGAAGATGAAGCCCTCCGTGAACCCCTCCTCCCTGTAGACCACCATGCCCTCGGGCGTCTTCTCGCAGGACCTCCGCATGATGAGGGTCACGAAGACGGGGCCCAGCGACCCCCCGATGAACCTCAGCAGCAGGTTGGCGCCTGCCACGGCCCCGAACTGCGCCGGCGGCGTAGTGACCGAGATGACCTCATTGATGGCGACGACGGACATCCCGAAGCCCAGGCCCGACGTGCAGTTGAGCAGCACGGACTGCAGCTTGGTTGCCTTGAACCAGATGTACAGCCCAACGCCGACGAGCGTGGTGACGTTGGCGACGAGGATCGTGAACGTGCTGCCCACGATGTTGCGCAGGAACTGGGCGATAAACGCGGCGACTAGCGCCAGCACTCCGAAGGGCAGCATCAGGGCGCCGACGGTCAGCATCCGCGTGATCTTGAACGGCATGGCCTGCGAGGTGTAGAGGTACGGCAGCGTCTGGAACAGCGAGAAGATGACGATGCCGCTCGTGAAGGAGATGCTGCACATGACCAGCTGCGTGCGGCCCAGCAGGAAGCGCACGGGGATGAGCGGGTGCGAGCACCAGAACTCCCACGCCACAAACAGCACCAGCACGCCGGCGCCAACCACCGTCAGCGCGATCGTGACGGCGTCGGACCAGCCCCTGTCCTCGGACAGCGTGAGCCCCACGAGCAGCGCCACGACGCCGATGGCCAGCGCCGCGATTCCTAGGTAGTCGAGGTCACGCAGCCGAGCCTTTGGGCGGCCCGCTGCTGCGGGCGACCCGGCGGAGACCTCGAGCTCGACGCCCTCGGGCGCAGGCGAGGCGGACTCCCTGGAGCAGATGGAGCGCAGGCTGAAGGTCGAGTTGGTGGGCAGGCAGACGAGGAAGGCGACGAAGATGGCGACGCAGATGGGGAAGCTGATGAAGCCCAGCTGGTACCACTTCATGTGCTCGATCAGGGCCGCGCCGCCCACGAGCCCCGCGCTCATGCCCACGCTGATCATGCTCGACGTAAGCGCCATCATCATCGGTCTGATCCTCACGGGCATTTTCTGGTAACGTGTCAGGAAAATGGGTGCGATACACAACAAAGGAGTCAACAGAACTGCGTGTCGTTGTTTCTGGGGAGGAGAGAGGTGCAGAAACCCGGCGAGAAAAAAAGAGGTGCGAAACGGGAACACAGTTGAAACGGGCGTTGTGGGAGCGCGGCAGCAGCGGTGCGGCACCTTGTTGACAATGTTCATACACATGCAAGTGCTGGACATGCCGAAGCCCTGGACGAGCCTGGCGACGATGGCCACGAAGATGCTGACGCTGCCGCCGCAGATGAGGATGATCTGGCCGACGATGCAGAGCGCGATGCTGATGCTGGTGACGCCCTTGGCGCCGTAGAGGTCGGCGAGGCTCGAGCTGACGCTGACCCAGACGGCGCCGACGATGTTGTAGGCGCTCAGGATCCACGGCGTCCACGTGCCCTGCGACCCGAACTGCCGCTGTATGTCGGGCAGCGCGGGCACCAGCGAGATCTCGATGAAGAGCACCACCAGTGGCAGCAGCATCACCAGCACGCAGAGGGCCTTGACGCGCGCTGTGAGGGGCTCCTTCTTCCCCGTGGCGCAGGCGCAGTCGTCCTTGCTGCCGCTGCCCGGCGCGGGCGACGTTTCGGAGGGCCCAGGGGACTTGACGAGGGTTGCCGGGTGGTCGGGGCACACCTCGACGACGGAATCGATGCAGGTCATGGCGGGTGCGCGGGAGTTGCGTGGGAGTTGTTCCGCTAGACTGCTAGCGAGAGAATTAAGTTCTGAGCCTGTGAGAGGGAAAGGTGCACTTAAAAAGCCCTCTTCCCTGGCGTCATTAGGCAAATCCTGCCGGCACACCACATCATATCTCGCTTTTTCCTGTTATGGTTCGCGTTGTTCAGGTCCTGTGTGTCTTCTCCGGTTCTCGCCGGCGTTGCTAAGCCTGAAATCTCGGTGGTTTCGTCGCCGTGTGTCCTCTTGCTTGGCCTGGCATCGAGGCTGCTGCACAACTCTCCCATCACATCGCGCGCGCGCGCGCACACACACACACACACACTCTCTCTCTCCGTTCAGAAGACCGCCACAGGCCACGAAAACGATGCACCACGGAGGGGTAATCAAAGACGCAGCACCGTCAGTGCCTATTTGTCTCTCGCACGAAATACGCGTACTCAAGTTTGAACGGCTTTGGCGGCGCAGGAGGCCATGGGGGGTGTAGAGTACACTCTCTGCCCAGCGAGCGTGCCCCCTTTGTGAGGGGCCTCTACCACGGCGCCTTGGCGTCCTTCTTCTCTACGATGAAGAACCTGCCCGACACGTTGCCGCAGAGCACCTGGCTCTCGACCGTGGGCGACGCGCAGACGGCCGTCAGCCGGTCGACCTGGAGCGCCAGGCTCCTGCGCACGCCCTCGACGCCGTCGTCCAGCACCTCGAGCACGTTGTCGCGCACAGCGTACACACGCGCGCCAGACGCCGAGTGCACGGCGCCCGCCAGCGCCGCGTAGCCCTTGCGCTGCCCGACGATGCTGTAAACCTGCGGCGCCTCGGGCGTGGCCGCCAGCACCACGAGCTCGTTGGTCGAGCACACCAGCACGCGCCCGGGCCTCGTGGGGTGCCACTGGGCGCCGACGGCGATGCCCGCGCAGGGCAGATTGCCGCGGCAGACCTCGGCGAGGCCCCTGCTCGAGTCGTAGATGCCGAAAGACATGTCGGCCAGCAGCGCCAGCACCAGCGGCGACCGCGGCGCCAGCGCGACGCACTGCACGGGAGACGCGCCGACAACGGCGACTGCGAGGGCCTGCACGGCCTTGTTGTTCTCCTTGAACAGCAGCACGAGCGCGCCCCTGCTGGTGCCCGCGAGCGCCCTCTTGGTGTCTTCGGGGAACACGCACGCCGTCGTGAACACGTGCGCTGGGCCGGAGGCGGCGGCAACGGGCGCGGGGAAGGCGATCTTCGAGATGTGCGCGAAGGGCGTGGGCTGCGAGGGTGGCTTGGGGTGGCGTATCAGGACGGTGTCACCCGCAGGCATCACAAGGTACATCGACGACATCACCTGGTCGCTGACTTGCGCAGGTGCGACGTGCATGGGCGGGAAAGAGGGGTCTGGCACGACGCCTCGCGTGGCACTGATGGCCTCGGGACAGTCCGGCGCCTTCCAGAACCTGACCTCCCCGTCATGCACGACCGCGACACGCGACCCCTTGGCCGTCTCGTAGAAGAAGCGCTGCACACGCGCGTCGGCCCCCTTTATCTGAATCACTGCGTAATCTGTCGCCTGCGGCGACGTGGGCCTCGATGTGTGCTGCACTGGCGGCGCCGGCGCCGGCGCTGCCGATGCACTCTGCTGCGGCTTTGGCGACGTGGGCCTCGCCGCCTGCGCCACCGGCACTGCTGGCGCTGCAGGGGCCACCTTACCAGCCTGCTGCTGCTGAGCCGGCGCGGGTCTCGCGGCCGACACCTGTGCTGCTGCCGGCGTCACGACTGTGGCTGGGCGGGATGCCTGAACCGACTCCGCTGCCGGTGCGGGCGGCGCAGGCTTCTCCACGGCGGGCGTTGCCTGTGCAGAGCTGGCGACGTGCTGCACTTGCGGTGCGGACGCCGCGGCTTGCGGTGCGCGAGCAGGGCTTGTGGAGCGCGGCACAGGCGACAGCGGCGGCGGCGGGGGTATCGCGATTGGCTTGGAGTTCTGGTACTTGTTCTGTAGCTGTGCGGCGATGCCAACTGGCTCCAGCACGCTCAACAGGAGGAGGAAGCTGGACCTCGCGATGGCGACGGCAACAAACGTGTTGCTGCTGTCGACCGACAGGTCCACCGCGTTCTCGTGCAGCTGCGGCAGCGTCCCCCTTGGCTCGCGCTCCTGTGTGCTGTACAACAGCACCCTGCGGCCGTCGGCGACGACGAACACGTTGGCGCCGTCGTGGCAGTCGATCACAGGCCGCGCCGTGTGCTCCGTGTTCTCGAACCCCGAGAAGAACGTGTCCATTACACCTGCGTCGTTGATGAGGTAGAGCGCCTTGTCCGGGGCGTTGGTCGGGCTGACAGCGAGCAGCCTGCTGCCGCTGTTACCAAGCGACACGCGGCGCAGCGACGACGCAGAGAACCCCGGGTACGCGACCTCCTCCCTAATGGCGCAGTCCGGCCCCAGCGCCATGCGCCTGAACGTCCGGTCCGCAGCGATCGTGTGCAGCACGGCAACGCCCACGGGCCTGTACGACACGTAGATTGCAGATAGCTCGTGCTTACACGTCCACTTCACAATGTGCGCGTTGTTCGGCGGCTTGGAGATGTCGAGGATGTGTAGCATCGCGTCCTTGCAGCTGACGATGAGCAGCGCCCGCGGCACCGGTGCGTCCGTGTGCACAAATGCCATCTCGACGACGTCCGCCGAGGCGGCCGAGCGGTGCGCGACGTGCCTGACGCCCGCAGTGCTGTACGACCCGACAACGACGCTGTGGTCCGAGTACGCGATGGCAAAGTTTTCCGCGTTGGACGACCACCGCACGCAGTTGACTGTCACATCTCCGCTCACGGGTGGCAGCGTCCACAGGGCCGCTCCCCTGAGCAGCGAAAACACGCACGCCGCTCCGTTGGCGCTGCCACCTGAATAGTTGATCAGCAACAACCCAGAAGCGCGATTGGGCAGTACGTACAGAGGGCGATGTCTGCGTGTACGGGGTTCATTTGCACGGCTACGATGATGGACCTGTCGTCAAAGATGGGTACGAGACCCAGCTTCGTCAAGCAGACTATTTGCTGCTGCGGAGTCTGTGGCGTCTGCTGCTGCTTCTGCGGGGTCTGCTGCTGCTGTGGTGTCTGCTGGGCCTGCTGGGGGTCCTTCGCCTGCAGAGGAGTCTGCGGCACCTGCTGCGGTGGCTTCTGCTGCTGAACCTGGACTTGATGTGCCTGCGGCATCTGCTGCGACGGCTGCCTTGCGACCGGGGTTTGCTGTGCCAGCTGCTGCGCTCCCTGTGGGGTGTGCTGCACGGCGTACTGTGCCATTCTTGCAGCGGAGGACTGCTGCTGTGCCTGCTGCGCAATTTGCTGCTGCGGCCTTGGGAGAGGCGTTTGCATAGCCTGCGACTGCTGGACCGACTGCCGCACGACCGTCTGCGTCGGGGGTGCAGGTGCCTGCGGCTGCGACGGCTGTGGCTGTCTCTGCTGGGGAGTCTGCTGTGGCTGCTGTGTCGCCTGGACCGGGGACTCGTCGACCATCTGAACGTCCGCGATGGCCTGCGACTGCTTCGCCAGCCGTGCGTGAACCATGCTCTGCGACGCGGCCATCGGCGTCGTGGCCACCACGTCCGCCCCGCTGCTGCTCTCCTTCTCTTGGTCCACGCGCCTCGGCCTCTTCTGCGCGTTCTCCAGCTGCTGCGGCTCGCTCTCCGCGGGCCTCTTCTGCGTCGACGTCACCGGAGCTGCTGCTGCTGCTGCTGGCGCCTGTGGCTGCTGCGGAGTGGATGACCCAGGAGTTTCCTGCTGCTGCTGGCGGGGCGTCGCCGGGGTCGAAGGCGGGCAGCGGTGGTCCACGAGCAGACTCGTCACCACATACCTGTCCCCCTTGCGGTGGTCGCACCTCGAGTGCTGGAAGTTGAGCCTGCGCAACTGGGTAAGAGGGGTGCGTGCGGTGGCGTGCGAGGGAGCGCGTGTACTGACGCCTGATTGATCAACGTGCGCAGGCGGCCTTGTGGCACCTGGGGCTTCTCGATAAGGCGCTGCAGCCCAGGGTGCCGCTTGATGCACGCCTCGATCTTGTCCGCCATGCGGGAACGGAACATCGGCTCCTGAGCCTTCGAAACTGCCGCAGATTCCCTGTGTGGAGATACGGAAATCAGCGGCCGGATTCTAGTTGGCTGTCGTGGGGTCGTGCAACGGACTGGCCCGAGTGTATGACAAGCTCGCAGAGCTTTGCCGACCGCTTGGCGTTCTGTCGCACGTGCGTCAGCGTGTACAGCTCCAGGTTGATCACCCTAACGGCAGACGTCACGTCGCCCCTGTGGTTCCGAGAAAGTTACAGGAAATACCAATTCCACGAATGCCCCCCTGCCTCGTCCCGACTCCGCACCTCGACAGGTGGTCGAGAACCTTGCACTTGCGCAGGCGGTAGTAGAGGTCCGCCGAAACAGCGTCGGCAGGGTCCGCGACGCCCTGGAGGTACTCGTCGACGTGATCCCAGCGCCCGCTCAGGACGTCGTCGCGTACGCGAGCGACATCGACGTGGAGCCTCGCCTCGCACTCGAGCCTGTGGTGCCGCGCGCCCGGGCAGCACAGCACGTGCACCACCCCATCCCCCGCATCAGTGCTGTGCGTGCAGGGCGCGTAGAGGCCCCACAAAGCACAGAGCCCACACTCGCCGAGGAGGGGACGGGAAAATGACGTGGCGCAGGCAAAACAAAGCACAATATATTCATGAGCGGAGTCTTGGGAGGGGTCGCGCGTGGCAGCCAGCCGGAGAGCCGGGGCGGGGACGTGGTGTAGGTGTACGCGCGAGGGTGTTGAGCGAGGGTGGGTGGACGCAACTGCCGGGCCGCGTTGTGGTAGCCGCACTCGTGGAGGAACTGCGCGACTATGAGGACGGTCTCGTGCGCGAGCTTGGCCTTGGTGTCCGACATGGTTCGCTCGCGCCGAACTAAAAGAACCAAATATCTGACGTCAAACAGCCCCGATAATTTCGCGATATTTCCCCAGCCCCGAGATACCCGGATCTACGCCCGATGCGACTCTTCGAATCGCCACGTCTCTGTCCACGCCATCACCCCCCGATGAACGAGCCGTTCGTCGCGTACCGCATCGAGGTCCTCTCGGTGTCGAACCTCCACGCGGGCGCGGTGGTGTCGCTGCACTGGGGGGCCGACCCCGTCGACTCCAAAGGACACACCTCCCCGGTCGTCGTCAACAGAGCGGGCACTGCCGAGTTCAGGAGCGAGCAGCTGCGCGCCCGGGCCGCCATCCACTCTCGGATCGTAGTACACCCCCATCCGCCCCGGGAGATCTTGGGAGGAGTCTCACGGCAGCAACACAGGTCGAGAAGACGAAGCTGGTGCTGGTGCTCGAGGGCCACAGGAGGAGCAGCAGGGCGGGCATCGCGACGAGGGTCCTCGACAGAATGCGCAAGAGGGACGAGGTGGCCAGGGCGAGCTTCAGGATCGACCAGCACTTCCCTGCAAGCGCCGAGGACGTGTCCAAGCAGATGACGATCACGCACAAGAGCCACCCGGCACTGGTTCGTGAGTGCCTCCTTCAACGCAGCCAACCTTAGCAAACTGATGGATGCCACAGAGGGACTCGATGGAGCCGGTACTGCAGGTGAGGATCAACAGCTGGCTAAGTCCCGTGAGCCCAGACGAGTCAGCACCGAAGCCTCTGGTACCGCCCGTGCCGAATTGATGGGCAGGACACATACGCAGACTGCATTCTCTCCAAAACAGCTGTCTGGGGTCAAATTCTGTGTATGTTGAAGGCTCGATAGCATAATGGTATTGCGTCTGTCTCGTAAACAGAAGGTTGTGGGTTCGATTCCCACTCGAGCCTCTTTTTAATATCTAGTGTGGATGAGAAGGCACAATTTAGCAAGAACCGAGAGTTAAAGGATCGAGAAAAGGGGCTCCAATTGCAATGATCTTATCTCGCCCTCAGTCCTCTTGCTGCTTGATTCGTTATGAAAACAATGTAGAGCATACACTGGCACAGAATATGGACCTGTAGGTGTTATTTAATAAGCCGGGTTGTACTGGGGGTGAGGGGTAACTCTTATGCGCTGTGGAACGTCTCGGCCATAATGTGCATTTGCCTAGTAGAGAAGAACGAAGTCACACTCCAGCTGCGCTGTTGGTACTGCTCCTGACGCGCAGCTGCCACCATGGCCATCCCATCACTGTCCCACTTGATCAGCGACATTCTTCTCTGGCACTCCTGCAAAGCCAACAGTGAGCATGCCACCGCCTTCGGTCGGTTATCAAAGGCATTCGGTGGCCTTACCCTGAGGTCGTGGAGGAGAGCGTCAACGAGGTTCGACTTGGGCAGCTGCTCCACGTAGGTGATGTATCTGCAGAGGATGCTCAGCGCCCTGATGAAGTCCCGCTTGCCCGCGAGCTCCTGCACTTTGCCAAGGGCGTCGGCGACCTCGTACCGCACCGCGTGGGCCTCGACCTCAAAATTGGCGGCGACCTGCTTGGCGATCTCGGCAGGCCGCTGCATCGCGAAAGTGGCCCTGACCGTTCTGGTGCCCTCCCTGCCGGGCTGCGAGTACGCAAGCTCCACCTCGGCGACCCGCTGTTCTGCGAGCGGCGCCTCGGTCTTGAACACCGCAAAGTCGATGACCGTGTCGCGGCGCTCGCCCTCGAACATGTCCGGTATGGCGACCTGCACGGCGCCGCTCGGCAGCGTCGTCGTCTCAAAGTACGTCCGCACGGCCTCGA
The DNA here is from genome assembly GCA_902651635.1 of Mastigamoeba balamuthi. Classification (NCBI taxonomy): domain Eukaryota; phylum Evosea; order Mastigamoebida; family Mastigamoebidae; genus Mastigamoeba; species Mastigamoeba balamuthi. The sequence goes on from CACRSC010000010.1 coordinate 1,280,292, forward strand.
TGCTCGCCCCCTCGCACGGGCGGACGGTCAGGACCAGCCGCTGCGCGCAGACGGACATGAGGCCGCCCAGGACCGAGGCGAACGCGGGGCCCACGTTCTCGTTGTCGGGGACGTACGTGAAGACGCCGGCCCCCAGGCGCGCGATCTCGGCGCACGTGTTGGAGTCGTGGTCGGGGCCGTAGCCGAACGTGTGCACCGCGCAGGCGCCCGAGGCCCTCACGGCCCGCAGCGCCGCGCACATGCGGTCGACGTCGGCGGGCTGCGAGACCGTGTCGCAGCCGTCCGTGAGCAGCAGGACCGCGCAGACCGAGTTGCGCTGCGCCCTCGCGTTGACGAGGTCGAGCGCCGTCGTGAGCGCCGCCGACAGGCACGTCCCGCCCTGCGCGACGAGCGCGCCCGCGATGCTCTGCGAGAGCTCGGCGGCGGCGCCCTCGGAGACGCAGCGCATGTTGCAGACGACGCGCGGGTACGCGCTGAACGTGACGACGCTGAGCCTGTCGCGGGCGCTGAGCTGCGAGACGAGGTGGCTGACCGTGTCGCCCAGCAGCGCCATCTTGGTGCCCGACATGCTGCCGCTCGTGTCGAGCACCAGGAAGAGGTCGATGCCGGGCCGCGACTCGCGCAGCTGCTCGGGCGTGCGCGGCGAGAGCCCCCGCACGCTCGCCAGCCCGAACACGCGCCCCGCGAGCCCGCACGGCAGCTCGTCGATCCGCAGCCTCGCCCGCAGCTCGAGCTCGCGCTCCGCCTCTGAGCGCTCGTTGCAGTTGCGCCCCTGCGCCGCGGGCTCTGGCAGCGGCTCCTCGCAGAGCAGGTGCGACGCCCGGGGCGCTGCATACGTCTCGGCCAGCGGGCAGTACAGCGTCAGGGGCGCGTCCCAGTGCTCTCCGCCGTGCGACGTCGGGCTGCCCGGGCGCGAGGGCGGCGGCAGGACCACGGGGCGGCGCCGCGCCGGTGCCGGGGCCGGGGCCACGTCGAGCGAGGCGCCCGAGGCGCTCGACGACGAGCTGTACTGCTCGTGGAGCGCCTGGACCTCGCGCGTGCTGTCGTTGGCGTCGCTGCTCAGCTCGTCGCGAGACCCGGCGCTCAGCGACCGCCCGCGCCCCGGCACGCGCAGCAGCGAGCGCGAGTCGCGGCCGGCGGCCTCCTCGGGGCTGGCGGCCCGCGCAGGGGGCTCGGCGCCGGGCGAGGGCGAGCGCGAGGGCGGCGCGAGGTACGCGCAGCCGAAGGACCGCTGCAGCGCTGGCCGGGCGCACTGCGACTGCGAGCGCTCGCGGGAGGCCAGCGGCGGCGACAGCAGCATCGGGAAGCGCGTGGGCTGTTGCGTGGCAGCGGTGGGGCGCATGTCGTTAGGGTTGGGGTGGTGGGGGTTCAGGCGAGAGAGAGGGGCAGACGGGAGAGAAGGGGCGATCTGCTGTTGCGTTTTCCGAGACATTGCCAGTGCACCTTTTTCAGACGAGATACGTGATCACGCTGAGAGCGCGGGCCGGGGGTCGCACCGGGGGGCACCCGAGGGAATGGCAGGTGATCGGAAGTCTGGGTGGACTTGAAGAAGCTGAGGGGGACACGGAAGCAACACGCCAAACGAGGGAAGAACTTCTGGGAAAATATCTCGAAACCGACCGTAATATCTCCCAACGGTCGAATTAAGTGCGAGCGCTGCCAGACGCGCACCGTTCGTCTCCATGATTAGGCAGACACTGCGCATCTCTTGTAACGCCGGTGGGCCCGGGTACTGCTGCCAACGATTGGTGCCTGAGATACAAAGAAATATCTGTGACGTGTGGCCCAATATCTCTATTAAAGGCCTTTTTCTCCGACCCGAAAGGCGGGTGCGAACCGCATCTCCCGCCGCCGCGCCGCGTCTCACGTCGCTTCCCGGCGCAGGGCCCACCGCAGGAAGCACAGCGCAGCGCCGTCGCAGCCGCCCCCCGCGTGTCGTGGTTTCGGTTTCGAATTGAATTCGTCGCTTCCGTATTTGGAGGAAAGAAAACCCCGCCCCCTCGGAAGGAATAATTAAGCCGATGACGCGGGCTGTGGGCGTCTGCGTGGGCGCGCTCGTGATGGCGGCTGCCGTGTCGGCGGCCACGACGTGCGCGTGGGTCGGGCCGCGCGGCGGCGGCTCGTGGAAGTCGATTGTCAACTGGAACTGCCAAGGCGTGACGCACCCCCCGCGCCCCAGTGCGTTCAAAAGCCCCCCATGCCCACATTTCCTCTCCCTCTTCCTTCCTCCTCTCTATCTCGGTGGTCTACTCCTGTGCGCGCTGCCCTATCCTCCCCCTTCCTGAGCGCCTGCTATGGGGGGAGGGGCTCTTGGCTTTGGAGGGATCCGTTTGGCCACCGTTTCGTTGATTTGGCCGCTAGTTCGCACGGCTGGCCGTCTATGGCGCCCATTTGGCCTCTGTTTGTCCCCTCTGGCTCAGCGTCTCTCCAGCGACCCTGTCCTTTGGCCTCCGGGGGCCCCGTGCCCCGTGCCCCCTGCCCCCTGCTGTCTGCTGCCGGCGACTGACGGCGTGCGCGATGTGCAACGCGCAGCGAGCGCGAGCCTCCCCGAGGGCGATAGCGTCGACCTGCGCAACCTCACCCGCGGCGCCGTCGTCACCGACGTCAACTGCCTCTCGCTCTCCCGCGGCCTCCAGGACGGCTGCGGCTCCCTCCTCGTCGTGCGCTCCTCCTCCTCCTCCTTCTCCTCGACCTCCTCCGCCCTCCCTGGTCTCACGCTTCCACGGCAGCCCGATGGCGTGACGCTGAGCGTGTCGTCGTCTGCGTACTTCACGTCGATCGTGTCGCTCGCGGCCCCCGCCAGCGCCACGCTGACCGTCGTCGGCACCGCGTGCTCGGCCTCGAGCTGCGCAGGCGCCTGGCTCGAGACGGGCGCCGCCCTCGAGTACGGCTCGCCGTTCCCCTACGTGCTGGGCGTCGCGCAGCCGCCGCCCTCCTCGCTGGCCCTCGCGCTCTCCTCGGCCTCGCTCGTCTGCGACCGCGCGGTGACGCAGTCGGCGCCCCTCGCCCTCAGCGGCTCGCGCGCAGCCCGCGTGGCGTCGCTCGCGCGCCTGACGCTCGCCGGCGACGTCACGGTGGCCTCGCACGTGTCGCCCGCCGACTCGCCGCTGCTGCGGACGCTGGGCGCGCTGGAGATCGCCGCCGGGGCGCGTCTGGTGCTCCGCGCGTCGTTCCCCAGCGCCCGCGGGGGCGCGCGGTACCCGCTCCTGGCCACGGCCTCGCGCGAGCTCACGGGCGCCTTTGCCGAGGCCAGCGTCGACCTCGGGGGGCAGAACGGGTCGCTCTACTACGACAGGTACAGCGGCGTCGCGGGCCTCTGCGTGCCAGACCCGAGCCCCTGCGCGGCGTCGGCGTGCGGGCCCACGTTCGACGGCTGCCGCGTGCAGCAGTGCCCGGCGTGCGCCGCGAGCACGGGGGTCGCCTGCGCCTGGGTGGGCCCCACGACCGGCGAGCAGCTGTGGTCGGTCGCGGCCAACTGGGACTGCGGCCACGCGCCGCGCCCGGTGGACTCGGTCGACCTCAGCTCGCTGACGGCCACGGCGACCCTCACGGGCGTCTCGTGCGGCGTCGTCGGCGCAGACGTCAGCAAGCGCACGGCCTGCCCCGTCCTGACGCTGCCCCCGACCGGCAAGCTCGTGCTCGTCACCAGCAGCTACGCGGTGTTCAGGACCGTCTCGTGGCCGACCGCCACCGCGACCTCCGCCGCGCTCTCGCTGACGCTCGCCAGCGCCGGTGCCCGCTGCGTCGCGCCCAGCGGGTTCCTGTTCGAGCTCCCTGTCACGGTGCCCCGGAGCGCTGTCCTGTCGCCGCTGCAGAGCGCCACCCTCTTCCTCGGCGGCCTCACGGTCTCTCTCGGCGCCGCGCTCGAAGCCGAGGGCGTCGTCGACAAGGACTCGCTGTGTCCGTACACGCCGTCGTCCCTACTTTCGATGGCGCAGCCGGGCGTGCTCGTTGCGGCTACCGCCCTGAACGTCATGGGAGCTCTCCGCATGCGTGTGAGTGGCCAAGCGGTGCCCGTTATCGCCGTCACCGGCGCAGCGCTGAACCTCGCCACTGGAGTCACTGTCGAGTTCTACACGACCAACCCCGCCATTGTCGCTTCCTCGCCCCTCTTCTTAAGCGACGTAGGGCTCTCGCTGCCGCCCGCGGTGTCGGGGGATGGCACTGTCGCGCTGTCGAACCTGGTGACTGCCGGCGTGGGAATGACGAACTACAGGTGGCCTGCTGGGTGCGACCAGGCGGGCTGGGAGTGCGGCAGCTTCGTGCTCGGCAACGAGACGATTGTCTGCCCGGGAGTCTGCGGCACGGGCTCGAACTGCTCGGCCGCCACGCACTCGTGCTTCGTCGACCCCACCAACGTCCAGACGTGCACGTGGCTGAACGCAAATGGCGGCAGCTGGACAGACGCCACCAGGTGGAGCTGCCTCCGCGTGCCGGCCGCGGGCTCTGGCGACAAGGGCGTTGGCGACAACGTCAACGTCAGCAATCTGGGTGACGGCCAAGTGATCACCAACGTTTCGTGCTATATCGCCGATACGGCGGCGAGATGCGGGGCGCTGACGCTGCCGACGGGTCGCTGGGTGACGCTGCGCACGGCGCGCGCGTCGTCGGTGGCCGCGTTCACCGACATCACGCAGAACGCGCTGCTGCGGGTCGAAGGAGGCGGCACGCTGGACCTCAGCGTCGCCGAGTCGTACGACGGCAGCCTCACGCTCAGCGCGTCGACGGCGAGGTTCCCGCTGCTGCGCTTTGGCGGCACCCTGCGTCTGCTCGACAGCTACGCTTCGCTCGAGACGACGACGGGCGACCTCACGCTGAAATCCACATCGACAGTCTGCGACAGCACCTCCGCCCTCGTGTGTTGCCCGGCCTAACAGTGCCCCCCCCTCCTGCAGGTGTACATGACCACGTCGACCGCCGGCATCTCGCCGCAGCTGCGCGCGGCGATGACGCTGAGCTTGGACGGTTCGCTCTCGTTCCTGTGGGGCAGCGCCAGCGACGCGGAGCCCGGGACGCTGGCGCTGGGCTCGAGCGCCGTCGGCCTCGTCGGCGGCTCGTTCGACACCGTGGCGGGCAACGTGGCCGCCGACGACCTGTGGGTGCGCAACGGCGTGCTGGGCATGTGCTGGCCAGCGAGGTGCGACCAGGCGGGCTTCGAGTGCGGCACCGTCGACACGGGCTGCGCGGTGCTCTCGTGCCGCTCGTGCCCGAGCAGCCTCTTCTGCGTCATGACGCGCACGAGCTCCACGTGCGCCATCTGGCCGCCGCCCAACAACAACTCGTACTCGGAGCTGCCGGAGGAGGGGGGGCCCGACAGTGCGCACATAGCTCGCTCGAAACACCTGAGTGGAGCTGCCGACTGACGCTGTGTGGGGGGCCACGCACAGACACCGCGTGGAAGGGCGTTCTTATCGCGGTCGGCACGACGGCCGGAGGCGCGTGCCTGCTGGTCGGAGGAGTGCTGTTCTGGAGGTCTTACAAGAAGAACTCGGAGGAGGTGTAAGACGACCGGGGAGGAGGGACGACAACTGCAACAGCCAACAGCAACACCCAGCATGGGCCATCGACAGCACACCCACGCGATGGCACCAACGCACGACAGGCACACAACACACACTCACAGGCACGCCACACATTGCACGAGCTAACAGCACCTACGACACCCCCAAAGCACAACCAGCCAAGCACACTCGCACGCACACACACCCACACGCACATTCCTGGCACCCAACCCCAACCAAAAAGCCCTCCGAACAACGAACCGGACGATGAACGGTCAGCACGCTACACCCACACCCCTTTAGACTGCAATTCGGGCCCCCAAATAACTGGTGATTTCGCATTCCGCACAAATGGATTCACGCACGCTCCTGGGAGGCAGGCCCACATGCCCGGCTGTGTTGCAGACCGCAGTCTTCGTGTACGGAGAGAACGTGTCCGGGCATGCCTTTGTTTTCTTTCATTCAACATGCAGGAGTCGGGGAACAAAAGCTCCTCAGGTGCTCACTGGTTGTGCCGCTGGGGCCATCTTGCCTCTACAGGCAGGCAGCCACGACGCTCAGCACGGCGACGGCGCACGCGGTGGCAGCCCCCGTGTGGGAAGCTGCGCCGGAGGGCCCGTGGTGCGACGACGGCTCGACGGGGACGGCCCCCGACCCGTGCGACGACGACGACGACGACGACGAGTGGTGCACCGGGCGGGCGCTCGACCTCGAGGACGAGCCCGTGGCGGGAGGCACCACAGACCCCGAGCGAGAGGAGGACGCGGACGAGGACGAGGACGGCTCGACGGGGACCGGGGAGTGCGAGTGCGACGACGACTCGGTGTCGTTGCTGATCTCGGACGTCTCGTTGTCCGACGACGACGAGGACAGCGTGGCGTTGGGGAAGTCGGGGACGTGCGAGCCCGGGGTAGCGGTCAGGCCGAGCAGGAAGCGCACGGCGGGGTACATCTGCTGGGTGCGCAGGGCGATCTCGGTGTCGCTGACGACGAAGCCGACGCCGGCAATCTCGACCGTGTACGAGTGCAGGATGTGGGCCTGCTCATAGGCCCACGAGTCGGTGGCGCCGCCGACGGGGTAGAGATCCATGCCCTTGACGCTCGTGTAGTTTCTGGTGTTGGTCAGAGCGGCCATCGTGTCGCCGACCCAGCGGAGGTACGTCTCGTCGGGGCAGTCGTCGGTCGTCCAGCCGTAGGGGCGCAGGAACTGACCCGAGTTGCTGTGGAAGTCGATGAACGTGCGCACGTTGCTGCCCAGCGAGAGGATCCAGCTGCTGATGCCGCGCGTCTCGGGCTCGCTCCAGGGCCTCGGGCCCATGTAGACGTTCGTGGACGGGTTGCTGGAAGCGCCGATGCCCCAGTGCCCGTCGTCCCAGTTGCGGTTGAGGTCGATGCCGACGGCGGTGCCGTTGACGAGGCCCCTGTTCTTGCGCCAGAGCCTGTTGTGGGTTCTGCTGTACTCGTAGCCGTCGGGGTTGTAGCAAGGCACGACGTAGACGGTCTGCGTGTCGAGCACGTGGCGCACGTTGCTCGTGTTGCCCGCGTACTCGGCCAGCAGGTCGCGCACCATCCGCACCAGCACCGCGGGGCCGATCCACTCGCGCGCGTGGATGCCCGACAGCAGCAGCGAGATGTTGTGCGTGGCGTTGCCCCTGCCCAGGCGCAGGGCCGGGATCGAGCGGTTCTCGACCGAGGTCGCCACCTGCGGCAGGAACGAGGCCACCTCCGGGTACTCCACGGCGAACTGGCGCGTGCGTTCCACGATCTCGTCGAACGAGTGGAAGTGGTCGTACCAGTCGCCCTCGGCGCGCTCGCGGGAGTTGTCGGTCATCGAGGCCTCGATCTGCTCCTGCAGGTCGTCGACCGTGACCACGTGCTCGACCTGCGCCTCAGCAAACTCCCTGCACGTTGTAGAGGAAGCCGATCAGGGGTGTGTGCACGTCGGGGTGTGGCAGAACCACGGGAACATTGACAAAGAGGGGGGTGCACGGCACAGAGAACACCGTGTTTACATTCGGTTGAATTATGCGGTAGTTTGTGGGGCAAGGGAATAGTGTGTTTGTTTGTCCGTTGGTCCTTTGGGGGGGCAGGCGGCGGTCAGCGTACCTGTACGCAGAAGGCGACATCCTGATCGAGGCAGTCGCTCCGAGGACGAGCTGCCCGTCGTGGCTGAGCACCTCGGCGGGGCTGGGGGTGCCCTCTGTTGCTCCGTCGGTGCGGTCAGTATTCAGGGGGCGCTGTTTTACTTGAAACTTGCTGGACTGTGTGGGTCGCTCTCACCTGCGTCCAGACCGATCCTCTCGAGCAGGTCGGCAGTCGAGGTGGAGCCGACGTGCAGGCGGACAACGCGGTGCCCGTCGTACCTCACGGGGGTCGACAGGGCAGTGAGGGCCGCAAAGGCCAAAACGATCGCGAGGGATGCGTGGCCCATCGTTGGGTGATGGGGTGTGTGTTGGTGTGTAAAGTGTTTTTGAAATTGAGTGTGATGTGGTGACCGGGTTTTGATATCCGGGTGCGGGGTGTGGGGGTTCACAGTATGTTTCTCCTTGGTGAGAGCCGTTGGACAGCTCGGACAGGAATGCAGAACGGGTGCGGTGTGTGGATGATGAGAAAAACCGGTGAACTTCTGGAACGCCTTCAGAAAGGCCTCTTCTCACACCTTCTCACCGATTCCCCACACACCCTCTTCCTTCCATCCCCTCGAGCGCGAGACACAGAGCCTCCCCGGGTATGCCGCCCCCACACAACGTCCGCGTGGCACACCAACCGTCGTGCAGGGGCGCCGGTTTCCATTCTCGTTAGCGCGTGGAACTGCGGTGATCATCTGCCTGCTGGCCGGTTTTGGGGAGGGCGCCAAACTGACAGGGCTCTCTGGCTGACTGTGTGGGCTGCCCTGCCTGCTACTTGATGTTCACGCAGAACGGTGCGCAGAGCCTGGCGGCAGCAACGACCCTGCGCACGTGGGACCTGATCCTCAGGGCTGCCGCGCTCGTGTCGCAGCGCCTCGCGACGACCGTCGACGCGCCCAGGCTCAGGCGCAGCGGCAGCGGCCCGCCCTCGCCCGGCGGCGGGTACGTCTCGTAGTCCCACAGGTCCACCACGACCTCCTCCTGGCGGGGGACGCGGGGGTGAGACGGGGGCGCGCGAAAAACCGACGCCAGAAGCGGCGGGTCAGGAGTCAACTGAGCGCGGACGTTCTCGGGCACGACATCGATTCTGTCGAAGACGAAGGCGATGGAGGTGCCCTTGGGGCTCAGGCGGCCCGTGACGCCGCTGAGGCCCTCGGGGAGGCCGCGCCAGGTGGCGCCGCCGTCGTCCGAGACCAGCGAGGCCCTCGTGCTGGTGGCCGTGTCCCTGGCGCCCCCGCGGCTGGCGGGCTCGACGAATACGCACCAGACGCTGCTGCAGCCCTGCTGCTGCTGCTGCTGGCTGGCCTCGCAGGCGGCCCGCGTGGCCTCGAGCGTGACCTGGCGCGACATGCAGACCCAGAGCGTGTGGCCGCAGAGCGCAATGTCCGAGAGCTTCGCCGCGAAGTTGTCGCTGACCGAGTGGCCTGCGTGGGGGCCGATCACGCAGACGACCAAGTGGGTGCACGCCCGCAGCGCACTGCCCAGCTCCGCCGACGAGGCGGGCGCTGAACCGCGCGGCCTCTTGGCCTCCGGAGTGGCCACACCGGCCGGAGGGCTTCCCTGGGGCTCCGGACTGCGTTTCATTGCCCCGAATCCCGTTTTTGGTTTTTACTTGAAAACCAGTTAGATTCATGCCAGCATTTTTATCTGCTCGATTCCCTGCAGGGAAGTAAGTGTAGTTATTTGATTATGTAATGGGAAGACTACATTCAATCCCACCCAATGAAATACAGACGTATTTGTTCTTGGTCTCAGTGCCTTTGTAGATTGCTGCTGCAAGACTTGCTTGATTGTGCCTGACGGCGACACCACAAAGAAGCTTATTCGGTGGAAGAGTGGCAGCGCGTGTTGCCCTAGTGTCGTGTTCCCACACCTCAGGGGCCGGGGACTGGTGGCCGATTGAATCGTCTGATTCAAGGTGTAGGCGGGATGGGAGGACTGCAGATCCGGTGGTCCAATTGGCTGGACGAAGTGTGATCCGCGAGCGCCCTGTGTGGAAAAAGGAGCGCTGCCGGGAGGGAAACCCCCGTGCCTGTGCATCCCCACCCCACCCGAGGGGGTTCTCACCACGCCGTGTCCCCAGAGCCGTGTGCTCGGCCAAGAGCCGGATGTGAGCAGAGAGAGCCTCGCTCCCGGCGCTGGCAACGCTGTGCGGACGGGTGACTCACTGGAAATCGCCGCATTCAGCAAACCGCGTGTTGCTTGTGCGGTGGTGCACCTGAGTCACAGGCAGGAAGAGAGGAGGGATGAGGCAGCCCCAACGATTTTCGCGAGACGCGGCGAAAGAATCTCCTTTTTTTGAACTTCAGAGCAGGCAGAGGCGAAGAGAGAGAGGGCACCCCCACAGCCCCCACAGCAGGCAGCCCAGCAGCCCCCCCACGACCCAGGCAACCAACCAATGCAGGACGTCGAGAAGTACGTGCTGTACCTGCTGACGGCGTGCGTGCCGCTGTTCGGCCTCATGTGGCGCGACATGGCGCTCTACCTCGAGCAGCGCCGGCGGTACGCGCCCCCCGAGAACAGGTCCACGTTCAGGGCCCCGGACCTCGCGTGGTCCCTCGTCTTCGCCCTCGCCATCGGCCTCTCGCGCTGGGCCTACTTCAGGTTCGCCGGGCCGCTGCTGGGCCGCATCACCAAGATCAAGCCGCACTACGACAGCGCCCAGAGGGCTGCGGTGCGTTGTTCGCTGCCTGTTGTTTGGGGGGGTGGGCCGATTGGGGGGGTCCGAGATATCCCAGAGATTCGCGTATCTCTCCTGCCGATCCAGATTCTGGAATCGAGGGTGATTGAGGGGGAGGAGGGGGTGTGTGCGTTCCGATACCACGTGACGGCACCGGCCTTGCCCCAGCTGCCGAGGAGACAACGGGAACCCCTGGCGGGTGATTTTTTTTGAGTGTCTCGTGGGAGAAGATATTGGAATCTCAGTGCTGACGCCATGACTGTGCGCAGCGGAAGGAGAGGCTCGTTCAGAACTCGTTCGGGCTGCTCTTCTACGTCGTGGCGACGGTCGTCGGCAACGTGGTGCTGGCCGACAAGGACTGGGCGCCGCGGGCGTTCGTCTGGGGCGCCACGGGCCACCCGGACAACTGCTGGTCCAACTACTGGTCCTACGACGCGTCTCGCGACGTGCGCATGTACTACGCGTTCGGCCTGGGCCACAGCCTGCACGCCATGTACTTCCAGCTGCTGCACAAGGAGCGCCGCCGCGACTTCCTCGAGATGATGGTGCACCACATCGTGACGGTGCTGCTCATCACGCTCTCGTACGTCTACGGCTACACGCGCATCGGGACGCTCGTGCTGCTCGTCCACGACTTCAGCGACGTCTTCATCTGCCTCGCGCGCGCGGCCAACGAGTGCACGCCCGACTGGGTCGTCGCGCTCTCGTTCGTGCTGCTCAACGCGTCGTGGGTGTACCTGCGCCTCTTCTGCTACCCGTTCATGCTCGTCTGGAGCGCCACGTTCCGCGCCGTGCCCATCGTCAACGCGCAGGGCTTCGAGGGGCACAACGCGGGGTACTGGCCGTTCAACGTGCTGCTCTGGGTGCTCTACGTGCTGCACCTGTTCTGGTTCGCCATGTTCCTCAAGATGTGGTACTACATGATCGCCAAGAGCAGCCTCGACGACGTCGTCAACAAGGTCCCCGACACGCCGCAGCAGCAGGCCAGCAAGCCCAAGGCCCCGGCCGCCAGCACCGCGGCCGCCGCCAGCAACAGCAGCAACAGCAGCAACAGCAGCAGCAGCAGCAAGCCGGCAGCCACGCTCGGAGTCCCGCCCGTGCCCATGCGTGCCATGTCGCCCGGATCGACGTTCTCCAACGCCGGGTACAACAACTAAGAGGACGGGGTGGCCGTTTGTTCGAACGCGATGACCGGCCCTCCTGGGGGCAAGCGCGCGCCCACGCACCCCCCCTTGCCCTCTGGGTGGGGCCGTAATAAGCCAACAAACACCGACACTAGTCTTCGATCTGTTCGTTACGTTGATCGTCGCCCGTTGTTGCTTTTTGCCTCCCACCACTTGCCACAGTGTGGTACAGAAGAGAGTTGCACTATTCATAATCCCCACAGATGCAAGTCCACTCCACTCCGCTGTGCTGTGCGCGCGGGGGGGGCCCTGACAGAGAGTTGTTGCATGTGCGGCCCGTGCCTACACGACGGCCACCTCCTCCCTCGTGTTCGTTTACCCGGGCACACACGAGCGCACACAACCAACTCCCGTTGCCCTCGGTCGCGCTCTCCCCTCCCCTCTATTGCCTCGGCGCCCCTGGGGGCGACGCCGTGGGCGACGGCGTGGCGTTGCTGGGCGAGGCGGGGAGGCTCACGCGCCACGACCCGCCGCGGCCGTCGGGCGAGCAGTCGTGGTGCTCCATGCCGCTGCGCTCGAGCCAGTGCCTGACGCCGCTGGCGAGCTTGCCCTCGCCGTTGCCGCCACTGCCGCCGCTGGCGGCCTCGTTGTGCCTGCCGATGCCCGTGACGACGACCATGGGCACGGGGCTCTGGCGCGGCTGCTGCGCAATCTCCTCGAGTATGTCGACGGCCTCGTCGACGTGCAGGCCGTGCAGGTCGAGCTGACCGGGCTGCAGGCGCTTGTTGCGCTCGGCGAGTATGCGCTCGCGGGCCAGGCGGTGCAGGTCCCATATCTGGCTGTCGATCTCGCGCGCCCGCTGCGACAGCTTGTGCGCGGCCGCCTTGTCGCCCGAGAGGTACGACGCCGTGGCCCTGCTGAACGTCATGTTGCGCATCTCCATCAGCGTCTGCGCCTCCCTGCGCTCCTTCTCGTAGAGCTTCCCCAGCTGCGACCCCGACTCGACCCACGGCACCGGCGTCACGTTCCTCCGCGGCTTCCCCTGCGGCGGCGCCAGCGACGACGAGGGCACCGCAGAGGCCGTCTTGGGCTGCTGCTGCTGCTGCTGCTGCTGCTCCTCGGGCTCCTCGGGCGCCCCGAACGTCTCTGCGAGGAACTCCTCGGCCTTCTGGCGCACGTGCATGCACTTGACGAAGACGCCCTCGACCACGTCGCGCGGCACCCACGAGAACCTCCGCTGTATCTCCCCCAGCACCACCACCTGCGCCTGCGTCAGCCTCTGCTGCCCCTGCTGCTGCTGCTGCTGCTGCTGCTGGCCCTGCTGGCCCTGCTGGCCCTGGCCCTCCTGCTGCTGCTGCTGCTGGCCCGCAGGCGCCTCGGTGAGCGGAGGGAACTCGCTGCTGTCGGGGATCTTCTCCGCAGGCGCCGCGCGCTGCTGGGGCTGCTGCTGCTGCTGCTGGGGCTGCTGTGGGGTCCTCGGGGGATGGGCGAAGGGGCAGGCGGCGCCCTTGTAGCAGTTGCCGGCGGCCCAGAAGCGGCAGACGGGGACGCTGTGGAGGTACGGACAGTTGGAGACGCTGCACCTGCCCGCCATGAAGAACGTGCACGGGATCTGCGACCTCGGGTCCGACGGGTCTCTGCGCTGCTGCTGCTGCTGCTGCTGGGCGGGCGCCGCGTACTGCTGCTGCTGCTGCTGCTGCGGCTGCTGCTCGTAGTAGTAGTCCTGGCCGCCCAGGGCGTCGCGGGCCGCGTAGTAGTCGCCGCCAAACTGCTCCCAGACGCCCACGATGCTGTCCAGGTCGTACTCGCCCCCGAACTCCGCCACCAGCGCCGCGATGGCCTCCTCCTCCTCGCTGACCTCATGCGGCTGCTGCTGCTGCCTCTGCTGCTGCTGTTTCCTGGTTTGCTGTGACGTCAACGCAGGCTGCGGCAACGTCACGCGGCCCAGCAGGACCCTGCGCGCGGCGTCGTAGTTGAAGCTGGCCCCGCGCAGCGTCTCGGTGATCTCCGCCTGCGCCACCTCGTCCCCGAACTCCGCCACCAGCTTCTGCAGCGGCGACCTCTGCTGCCCCTGCCCCTGCCCCTGCGCCGACCCGGGCCGCGCACCGCCCGCCGTGGCCGCCGCTGGGGCCGAGGGCCAGTGGCCCGCCTGCTGCCCGCGCAGGGCGTCGCGGGCGGCCGCGTACGAGCCGAAGCACTCGATGGCCGCCGCGGCGCTGGCCTCGTCGTAGCCCGCCGCCGAGGGGCCCTGGGCCAGCTCGGCGCGCAGGCGGCGCGCGGCCCACGCGAGCGCGCGCGCGGCGGCGGGGGCGGTGACCGAGGAGTCGTCGCCCGGGGGCAGGCCGAGCGACGGGGGCTCGTTGAGGAGGTACTCGTACGTCAGGTCAAAGTCCTCCCCCATCGCCGCGTGCGACGCAGCCACCACGCGCGGGTCGTGCCGCTCCTCGAAGATGACGCAGAGCTGCTCGAACCTGCGGGCATGGCGGTGAGAAGCGCCGGGGCGAGGAGGGGAGGAGCGAGGAGCGGGTGTGCAAATTCGATGACGGGAGAATTTGTATTTTGAAGATTTGGGTATCGGGGGGCCCTCTTGGAGAGAAAGGGTAGGGGGCGTACGGGTCGAGGTCGCCGAGGTTGTCGCTGTCGTCCATGAAGAACTCGTAGTCCTGCGAGTCGCCGAGCGACGGCGGCTGCGAGGAGCTGGCGGCGGCGGCGGCGGCGGCCGACCACGCGGACCGTGGGTCCATGAGCACGATTTTATATGTTGCGGAAGAGAGCGCGCGCGAATCCCCCGCAAACGTCAGCGGCGAATCAACGATGGATTCCTTTATATCGGTCGCCAGACTCGCTTCGGTGCAGGGGGCGCGCCACGGGTGGCGGCTTTTGGGCGAGCAAGAATTACGGTCAGCGCAAATTTGAATAGGGGGTCTCTGCTTTTCCGTGGAGAATGAAATGGCGATGCCTCCTCTGGACATCGTGCCACGTAGCTCCACGTCCGTCAGGAAACGCCCGCTTGGAGTATCCGGGAGATACGGATATCCCCGTATCGCCGCACTGATTCTGCGCCCTCCCCCCCTCGTTCAAGAAGCCATGTTGGCGCTGGCGCTCCTGGCGGCCACGCTGGCCACGGCACCCGTGCTGGCCGCTAGCGCCACGCCGAGGGTCATGGGGGTGGGCCCCGGCCTCTTTGCCCTCATCGTGGTCTTCGTCGTGGGCGCCGTCGCCTTCGTGGCCACACGCCACTGGTTCCCCCGCCTCAGCCCGTACGATATTTATTCCGTGCCACATCATCACGGAGCTCAAGGCAAGAATCCAATTCCAAGAATTGTGTTCCTCGCGGTCGTCGGCCTCGAGGTCGTGCTGGTGCTGGTGTTCGTGCTCAGCCCGCACAAGAAGCCGGGCGAGGCAGACACCCAGGGGCCGGCTGACGAGTACGACCACACCATGGCGCCCCGGATCGTGGTGGGCATCGTCCTGTTCCTGATGGTCGTGCTCTCGTGCTGTTGCCTGTACTCCCAGGCAAACACACCCCGGCACGTGATTCCCGAATAGGAGGAGCCTTACAAATAAAAAGTGGCAAATATCCTGACGTCAACAATGACGAAGATACACAGAATCACGCACCCCCCCAAAGTACTCCCTTTGTGGTGTGCTGTTCTCCCGTAAGGTCGCCGCGCGCGCCAGCGGACGCCACACAATGTCGTCTCCACGCAGGAACAGCATCTCGGCGATGACCGGCATCGAGCAGGCGGACGCGGACACCCCGCGGGCGGCGCAGCGCTCACCGCCGCCTCAGAGGCCCCCGAGCCCCGAGCCCATGGACACCAACGACAACAGAGCCCCCGCGGCGATGATCGCCGAAGCCCTGGCGCTCTCGAGCGACCTCCGGGGAGCCATCTCCAGGCTGGGCCAGGCCCAGCCGAAGCTCGTGCAGAGATGCGCCGTCGTTCGTCGATTCTCGCGCAGCAAATTCGGAGACGGAATAAGCGATCAACTGACCCTGGGCGGGGCTCTCAGGCCAAGAACGAGGCGGAGAGGAACATGACGCTCCTGGGGGCCGAGGTCGCAATGAGGAACATGAGGATGACGCTGAGGCGGGAGCTGTGGGCGGCCCGCAGGATCTTCGACGAGCACTACCTGAGCCCCGCCGACCTCTTCGGCTGCCTCGATCTGATCGCGGCACAGCCTCCCCGCCCCGCCTTCCTCCCAGGAGGCGTCTGGAGCCCACTGACCTCACGAACCCCAGGAGCTCGAGTGGTCCACCAAGCAGCTCGTTGTCCTGTACAGAGAGGTGCTGGACATCAGGCGGCGCAACCCTCGCCCAGCGTGAGGCCGAGCCCTCGTGTGCTTCAGCAGTGCAACCTCACCCACCGTTCCCCAGGATGCTGCTGGCGGTAAACGCCCAGCCCGGCCCGCACGCTGTGGTCAAGGGGCAGGCGCTGACTTTCGGCCTCAAGCTGATCCACTCCCCGTCGATCGCCCTGTTGTACGCCGCACCCTCCGGCCGTCGGCGCCCTCTCTGAGCGCGGGTGTGCAACAGCGAGACACAGCCGGTCAGCACTGCGACTGTGTTCCTCGACAGGGAGGCTAAGATCAAGGCGAAGAAGTCGTTTTCGGTGCCCTCGGACTTCTGCGCCCACCAGAGCCAGGCCCTCGACCTCACCTTGAAGGTCAGCACTCCTCGTGTCGCCGCCTCTGCGGGGCTACCACTAATGTCCTCCAGAGCTTGTCGATGACCGTCAGGTTCACGACGGGGTCGAACATGAGGCCCGCGAGCCTGATATTCAGGGCTCCGGTGTCGTACGTGAGGTCCGACGGCTGCTGCCCGGCGCCTCTGCACACCACGGTTGAGAGCGAGCCCTGCGAGCCGCTCACGTGCATCTCCAACTCGTTTCAGTGGCACACCAGTGAGTGCGACCTCTTCCTCTGCGACCTTTTCGGATCGCGCATCTCCGTGTCCTGGGAGCGCCTCTGCAACGTCCTCCAGCTGCACTACCTCGTATGCTGCCCTCCCTGTTCCATGCAAGCGTCGACTGACCTCGTTTCCCCCACCTCCTCAGTGGGCTACGAAGCAGGGCAGGGGGGAGGTCGAGAGGCCGCTCACCACACGGGACTTTGAGTACCTGCGCCGCAAGTTCGAGTGCCAGACCGGCACGAGGCTCAGGCGCGACTGCGGCATGCGCGTGTGGGACTGGATCGGGGCCGCGGTGGAGAAGGTGCGCCACCAGAAGCACCTCGGGCGCCTCTGGTGCGACGGCGTCGTGTTCGGGATGATCTCCAAGTCCGACTCGGAGGCTGTGCTCGAGGGAAGGCCCTGCGGCACCGCCCTGCTGCGCCTCAGCGAGTGCTTCCCCGGGAGGTACGCCCTGGCCGTCGTCGCCGAGAGCGGCGTCCGGCACGTGCTGCTCCGCGACACGGACTTGACCGGCAGCAGGCGCAGCATCCTGGAGCACCTGCTCGAGATGCCCGGCATCAGGACGGTCGTCCTCAACACCACGGCATTCGAGGGCGAACAGGAGGTCGCTGTCCAGTCCTGGGTGCGCGCTAGCTCCCTCCTCGGTGGCCGTTGGGGTCGTGCTCGCTGCTTACGCTCCTGGCTGCGCCCAAGGCCGAGGTGAGGGCCATGTACTTCGGTGACCACCCCGGCACTACCGCGGTCGCTGGCTACGACGACGTTCCCGCATGGGGCGGGCCCATCGAGGAAGAGAACAGGAACCTGTCGCCACTCCCCCCCACCCCATCGGACGACGACCCGATGTAGCCATCCCCCCCCCCGCCGCTGCGTACACCCTCGGCAATGAACCCAAGGTCCAGGAGCGACGAATAGACCTCCAGTGCCAACCTTGGCCAGAAACTCCTGTAGCCATTCCCTGGGGAGAGTCACTCGGGCTAGACAACGTGGCTGCTGGCCTCAGCAATCATCTCGAGCTTCTGGATGATCGAG
This sequence comes from Mastigamoeba balamuthi, assembly GCA_902651635.1. Lineage (NCBI taxonomy): Eukaryota > Evosea > Mastigamoebida > Mastigamoebidae > Mastigamoeba > Mastigamoeba balamuthi. Next base: position 1,297,666 of record CACRSC010000010.1, read on the forward strand.
TCGGCGCCGAAGACGAACTGCTCGCCGTCGCGGAGGCAGGGGACGAGGCGCTTGCCCGTGCTCCTCTCGACCTCGTCGAGCGACCGCGGCTCCCTGTCGACGTCGTGGCACCTGAGGCCGTGCACGGACCTCGTCTGGCACCACTCGGACACCCTGCAGCACGCCGAGTTGCTCGGGTCGACGTACAAATCCAGCGCGGGCTCCATTTGCCGACAACGCTGCCAAGCAAGAAGTAGCAGCAACTTCAGGCACCGCTTCGAATTGAATGCGATTCAATCGACCGGGGAGTACTCCCAACGTAAACTCAAATGCTGCTACTGCGGGATTGCGAGGACCGTCTCCTCGAACACCCTCTCGATGTCAGACACCAGCGCTGCCAATGCAATGGATCAGCCGCGCATATCCCGAGCAGCTGCTCGCCGTCGTACACTGGAACTCTGGGTCCTGCAGCAGCTGGAGTATCTCGTCTCGAGTGAGCCCTCTTCTGAGCTCTCCCACGTCGGCCTGCGGGGGTGCGGCAGCCACGACCGCGCGGGCTGTGCTCCTGGCGGAGGCTCCCCGCCCCCGGAGTGCCGTGCAGCACTCGAAGACGTGGGTCACGGTGTCGATGGCCTCGGAGAGGAGCTGGAAGTCCCTCCAGCAGCTCAGCCCCAGAAGCAGCTCCCTCCTCGCCTGCGAGGTCTCTGCTGGGACCTACGGGGGAGGAGGAGGAGACCGACGCCCACCTCGCAGGGCAGCACGAGGAGCAGGCGGCGCGTCCTGGCGCTGGCACGTGCGAAGGCCGAGGGGTCGACCACCACAGACTCCTGTCATGGACCCGAGTTTGCTGGAGGGACGCCACGTCGAGAGATGTCGTGTCGGCAGCGCACAAGGGGCTGCGACGACGACGACGACGACGGGCCCGAGAGCAAGACAGACAGGCGGAGGGAGCACGGGTCGCAGGCGACGACGAGGAGGACGCAGGGCTGCGTGACCCTGAGCCACGTGGGGGAGCCCGCCGGCCTGACGCAGTAGGTCACTCCCTCGATGGGGTCCATCTGCAGGGCCTGTCGGTTGATTATCCTCGCGACTGCGCCACGTCCACGTGCGAGGCGACGTTGTGATGTGGCGTTCTGAGCAGCCACGGGTGGTCAGCACACGGACTGAACGGCAGACAGGTCGGATGGCCGAAGTTCCAGCACCAGAACGCGCGAGCCTTGTCTCTCTGAAGGGCGGCCCCATCTTTCATCGCGGGAGATGTTAGCTTGCGATTGGCATCGTGACACAGCTGCGGTTCCCTTCTTGATGGCCCACGTGTGCCACATCACCGCAGATCGCATCAACGACGTTTCGCCCGGACGCCCGTACAGATTTCCATCCACGTGCTATGTGTTCCACGAAGCCGTTTTTTGACAGCTTTGCGGCGAGTCACCGAGGGTGATCGCAACGACCGACGATCTCAAGCGACCGCAAATACGACAAGGCTGTGCGGGGGTATCAGACAGGTTTGTTTTGTGTACGGCCAACGAAATGAACACAACACTACCGGGAGCGACACAAGGGTGGGCGTGCGACTCAGTACTTGGGAGCCGCCGGCGGGAGCTGGGGCGCCATGCCGTGCTGCATCATCATCTTGGCGCCAGCGCCCACCGGCACGGCGCCGCCCATCATCAGGCTGCCGGGCTTCTCGCCCACCGCAGACGTCTTGGGCCGCTTGGCCGCGTGCGCAGCGCTCGCCTTCCTGGAGCTCGCGGGGATCATGACCTGCCTGTTGTTGATGAACTGCACGTGCTGGTCGTCGTCCGAGACGGCCAGCATCCTGCGGCGCTCGCGCTCGAAGATCCTGTCGTCGTTGGTGAACAGCACCGTCTGGCTGAGGTCCATCGCCTTGCCCGCCTGCTGCGGCGGCGGGGGGCTCTGCTGCAGCACGCCCTTGAACACGAGCACGTCGTCGGCAAAGAGCTCAAAGTCCTCGACGCCGCGGGCGGGCGTCTTGACGTAGTTCCAGAACTTGACCATGCCCAGCGCCACGGGCTCGTCGAACCAGACGACGATCAGGTTCGCCTGCCCCGGCGTGAACGGCGCCAGCCACATGTGCATGTCGTTGAACGTGTCGTTCTGCCCGTCAAAGAGCTTGTCCAGCGTCCGCGGGTCGTTCTTGACGTCTGGCAGCACGTTGATGCTCCGCGGGATGGCCTCGCAGTCTGCGCCCGAGCAGTGTCCGCGTGAGGAACCGAATGTGCGGATTGCAATTGAATTTGCGGCAAAAATAGAACGCTGCTGCGGCGTGGCGTACTCGCGGTGGAGACGGGGAGCTTCTCTCCTCGCCAGTCGTACAGCTCGAGGCCGTTGAGGCCGACGAAGAAGGGGTCGCCCCACGTGGAGAGGAACACGAACTTGAAGACGAAGCCCGACGGCAGCAGCGGCATGTCGAAGCCCTGCCGCAGGATCTCGGGCCGCGCTCGCTGCCCTCGCATCGCCTGCAGCTCCGGCGGCACCTGCACGGCGCTCGACCCCGCCCTCGCGAGCTCCGCGAGGTTCACGCACTGCCCAAAGTCGAACAGCGCGTCTCCCGACGACTGCAGGGCAAGGAATGCGTCAGCGATGCCCAGCAGTTGCTCACGCGACGCCAAGCCCAGCGAGAAAGCGACGGGAAACGCGCGGAGAACCGACGCGAGAGAGGGCAAGAGGGTAGTGCGCGCCTTCCTGAGGAGGATGCCGTCTGCGGGGGTGATCTGCCTGTCGTCGGCGGTGATGACTACGCGCTTGGCGCCGCGGTAGCTGTCGTCGGGCGTCTTGTTGTAGTTCCAGACGCGCATGCACGAGATGCGGCGCGGGGCGTCAAAGGTGATGGCCAGCAGGTGGTCCTGGCCGGGCGTGAACGGGATCATCCACATGTGGTGGTCGTCTGTCGTCACGTGGACGCCGTCGATCAGCTTGTCGAGCGTGCGGTCGTCGCCCGAGCACTCGGGCAGCTCGTTGATGTCCTTGGGCGACGCCCACATGTTGGACATCTCGAGCGCGATGGGCTTGAGGTCCGGGTCGTAGAGCCGGAGCCCCGTGAGGCCCATGTAGTACGGGTCGCCCCACGTCTCGCGGAAGTTGAAGACCAGCCGCCGGACGGTCATCTCTGCGACGGCCTTGTTGGCCACCGAGGCGAGCTTGGCGGCCGCCGCGAGCGTGCTGTCCGAGACCGACTGCGGGTGCACCGCGGGCCTGCGCATGGCCTTGGTCATCGGCCGGCAGCCGTCGCCCATGAGGTCCTTGATGATCTCGTCGCGCGCGGCCTGCTCGTCGTCCTCGAGGTTGGCGCCCTGCGTGCTCGGGCGGTTGACGGGGTCGGCCCGCTGCTCGCCCTGCTGCGGCGAGCACGGGTCGTTGGCCTCGATCGCCGCGAGCACCGCGTCGTCGGTCGTGAACAGCACGTACTCGGCGCAGGCGTCGGCCCTGTGCAGGTTCCCGGGCGCCTTCTTGATCTCGCCGCGGAACACGACCTCGCCGTCGAGCGTCACCTCGACGTCGCGCGCCCCGCGGTAGCTGTGTATGCGCGACTTGTTGTAGTTCCAGAACCTCAGCAGCGACAGCGTCACGCGCCCGTCAAAGTCGACGGTGATCGTGTGCGACTTGCCCTCGGTGAACGGCGCGAGCCACACGTGGTAGTCGTCGCACGTCCGGCTGACGCCGTCGACGAGCTTGTCGATCGTCCGCGGGTCGTTGCTGTAGCCCTCGAGTATGTTGATGTCGGGCGGGTCCGCGCGCAGCTGGCGCTTGACGTCGCCCAGCCGCACAACGCGCCCCGCCTCGTCGAACATGTCCAGCCCCGACAGCCCGATGTAGTACGGGTCGCCCCACGTCGACGTCATGTTGATCACCATCTGCTTCCCGCTTGGCATCTTCCCCGCTATGTACCTGCCCCAGCTCCGGCCGTCAGGCGACATACAAGGCGGCGCTCGAATCAGTTGATTTACGGGGGCTTTTTGGCGACGATGGGCTTGGGGATGGCCTGCTGCGACGACTGCTGCGCCTGGGGCGCGGGCGATACCGACTGCGGGGGCTGCGCGGGCTGCGACCCGCGCGGCGTGATCCGCTTGGGCTGGACAGGGGCCACGCCCGCCAGGGAGAGCTTCGAGACCCTCGCTGTGCCCTCGCCCACGGGCGCGGGGCCCGCGTGCACCTGCGCGCCGCCGCTGGCCTTGGCGTGCACGAGGTCTCCCTTCGAGCTCGACTGAAAGACCATGGCGCGGGCGCTCAGTCGCATGAAAGAAAGGCACAGCGATTTTTAACTGCGAAACCGCAAAAAATAACTGTAGCCCCGCGGAGATATGAAATTTGGGGATAAAAGGCGGTTAGTTTGCGCAGGTCTTGCATCTAACCGCAAATTTAATAAGCGGTGCGGGAACCTCTCGTGGACCGCGCGACCACAAAAAGACGGGAAAAGAGCAAGAAGGGCAGACCTCGCGGAGCGGCACATCACAAGCTCAGTACCCCCATTTTTTATCAAAAATGCCGTAAAACCGACAGGACGGGACAACGTTGACCACCACGCACACCCACCCTGGTGAGAGCCCTGACGTTCCCAACGGGAACCGTGTAATTCGCGAGGAGCAATGGCGCCCATAAGAAGGGGTGAGAACAACTGCGCGTACAGCAGAGGTGGAGCGCCGGACAGACGAGGGCTCCTCCACGACTGTCGGTATGTACATGTCGTCAAACTCGAGCTTCGTCTGCTTCCCCCGAGCCTGCCCAGCCGCAGCCTGCTGCTGCTGCTGTTGCTGTGTGCCAGCGCCCACGACAGGCGCGGCGTTGGCGGCGTTGGCAGGCGCGCGGGTCACCTGAGCGGGCAGCACCTCGTCCCCCACGTCGTCGTCCTCGTCGAGGTCGATGTCGTCGCGCTTGCGCCGGGGGCTGCCGCCCGAGAGCCAGATCGGGGGCTTGTGCTGCGCCGTCGACGCCACCGCCGACGTGCCCGACTCGCTCTTGAGCGTCGGTATCTTCGACCCCCCGCCCGAGGTCGTCTTGCGCCTCGCGGCCGCGCTCGCGGCGCCGTCCCTGGGCGTCCCCGCGGGGCTCTGCGTCGACGGGGACGCGGGCATCACGGGGCTGAGCTCCGAGGGCACGCTGCCGCTGCGCGTGCGGCCCTGGGACGAGGGGTCCGCGGGGATGACGACGGGGCTGGGCTTCTTGGCCGGGGCCGCGGGGCGCAGGCTGACGACCGTGGCGCTCTCGAGGGCCGGGTTGCCCGTGCCGCGCTGCAGGACGCCCTGCCAGACCACCACGCCGTCGAGCAGCACCTGCACGTCCTTGACGCCGATCGACAGCTCTCGCGTCCGCGAATTGAAGTTCCACAGGTGGACCTGGAAAGCAGTGTCAGAATTCCGATGAATTGAATTAAATTGGAATCCAGTTCGGCACCTGCGCGATTCCCTGGCCGTTGCGCGGGAGCTGCACGCTGAGCTCGAACAGGCGGTCGGCGCCCCCTCCGGGCACTCGGCACACGAACGACGCCCGCTCGTCCGCCCCGGGCGGCAGAGCGCTCTGCGCGACCAGCGCGGCGAAAGCTGCGTCGCCGGACGTGGGCGGCCTGTCGCAGCGCACGCACGCGGGGTCGGCCCTGACCCTGCGCCCGAGCTCGTCGAGCAGCTCGACGCGCCCGAGCCCGCAGAGCGTCGCGTGGCCCCAGTTGGTCAGCGCGCGGACCGTCAGGATCCCCGTCTTGACGACCACGGAGCGCGCAGAGCCCGCGGAGGTCGGCACCGGCACGCGGCCGTGGGCCTGGGGCGCTGCCGAGGCGGGCTGCTGCGCGGCCGGGGCCCGCGACGCCACGTTGAGGCCGAGGGACATCTTGGGCATGTCCTGGCCCGCCGCGAGCGACTCCTCGCGCTCGAGCTGCTCGAGTACGCGCAGCAGGTACTTCTGCTTCTGCGGGTCGAGGTCGTGCAGCTTCTTCTGCAGCTGCTGCTGCTGCTGTGCGGGCGGCTGGGGGTAGACCGTTGGCTTGCTGGCAGGCGCCTGCTGCTGCTGCGGCTGCTGCGACGCTGCGGGCTGTTTTTGCTGGGGTCCGAGGTTCGATCCCGCCTGCGCGCCAGTTTCGAACTCGTCGAACACCTCCTCCTCCTCGCCGTCGTTGAGGCCGGCCAGGTCGTCGGGCATGCCCCAGCTCGACGCCAGGAGGCTCGCGCGCAGCCCGCGCAGGTTCGCCCCGCTGAGCTCGACCGTCGGCAGGTCCGCGTCGCTGTCGTCGCTGCCGAGGACGTTGTCCTCGAACTCGTCGGCGACGGCGCTGCCCTCGCTGCACTCGTCGTCGACGACGTCGTCCGCGGGCTGCTGGTCGGGCGTCTGCGGGACGGCCGCGGCCGCCTCGATGCCCTCGAGCTCCTCGAGCAGGTCGTCGTCGATGCTGCCCGCGATCCCCTGCGGAAGATACGAATATCCCCGCGCCGCGGCGCAGAATATTGCGGAGAAGGAGCGCCGGGCGCACACACGCGGCGCCGCGCGCGCGCGGGGCAACGCGGAGACGTTAGAAATAAAGCCGCCGGTTTTCAAAGTATGATGAATTCGTGTCGCACTGCGGGGCGACCGCCCGGGGAACCGCCTGCGGGAGACTGCGGGACTGACGTGAAGCGCACGCCACCCTTCTTGCCTGTGCCGGTGGTCGGAGGCTCGGGTGAGCTTGGGTTTCGCAGAGGGCGCGCTGCGATCGGGAAATAGATCTCAAAATAGCGGCCCGGCGCGGATCCCGCCACGGCGGGCGCGCCAGCACGCGGAGAGCGGCGGGGGTACGCGACAGAGGCGGGGGCGCACCGTTGTCCATGTGTCGGTGCGGTGGTCGCGCGTCCTGTGACGCTTGGACGCTCTCACACTATTTTTAGATATGCCCGATTTTCTGAGATATCAATTTGTTCTTCGATGCAATCTGACTCACGGTGCCACCCCGCAGCAACACCCCCGTAGTCTGGCTCAGGCCCGCGGGACTTGCTGCAACTCGGAAATCTCATCCGCCGCGGCCGAGCCATCCGGCCAACACCCGAGGGGCAGAACGGAGACTCCGCGGACCCTCGGCACTCTCTCTGCGGAACCCAGTGGGTCATCACTGCCGCGCAGTCCTCGACGCAACGGCCTTGACGCTACTCCTGTCCGAACGTTAAAGAACAAGATGGGCCAACTCGCTTTTGCTAGCCAGCCCCAGCAGACAGGCCCCACCCGCCCGACACAGATGGCAGCTTCTCTGGCTGTCCCCGCTGTGCAAGATTTCTGAGGCGAGAGACCCAGATGCGAAAATGCGGCATGCGCTCTGTGCTGGTGCGGGAGGCACAGACCTCGCCAACACCAGTTTGTAACTGAGTCGAATGAAGTGGTGGCACCAAAGGCTCGCGACACCGAGGGATTGGGGGGGGGGGACGTTGACAGGCGCAGGCCGGCGGTGACATAAGTGAATACCGGCTGCTCGCGTGAGGTCTGCGGGACAACCTTTGCTTTGTGGCGTTTCCGTTTGAGCGTGCGGCTCGTAACTGGTAGTCACAATTGTACGGAAAAAAGCAGGGAAATATTGTGTGGGATGCCGGGTTGCCTGCCACCGCGCTAGCAGTGGCGCAGCTCACATCCTCGGGCTTCCCGAACCCCCGGAGTGCTAAGGAGCACCGCAGGCAATTCCTCAAGCTGGCGTGGACGAGGCATTTCCTCTTAGCAGCCCCAATTTCTGCGGGGTGACGTGGTAGTGTGTTCGTATCTGCAAGATAACCTTTTCAGTTGTAATAACCACGGGCTCAACCAAGTAAATACTCATCGATGAGGCGGCGGGAGACGTATGCGATCATTCCGCCGGACTGCAAGAGCGTCTCCTTCGAGGGAGGATGGCTCGTTGGCGGTGCGCGCAAGCTGCTTCGCGTTTCCCCACTCCTGGGTTCTTTATTCTCAACATAATTCGAATGGGCGAAGACGAAATGCAGGTGGAGAGGCACGCACAAGGCGCAGCCACGGTGAAGCTGCGGTCCCTCGGGCCAGGCGATGTCGCGCGGGTAGCGCAAGTGATCGGGGCGAGCAAGTCTCTCGAGTCCGTGACGGTTCAAGGTCCGATAACACAGATTATTTTGTGACCAATTGATCTTATCCCCGAGATACAACCTCTTACACACTGTTACATGCAGGTGCACAAATGAACGAAGCAACGACGTGCTTCACCGAGGCTGTCAGGATGAACACAGGGATTCTGAGCCTCACACTGATCAGTATGGAGCCCTTACCACACTCAGGCCTCTCACAAACCCCCTCGTAGACTGCACATTGTGTGTCCAGAAGATCGCTGAGCTCATCGAGATGACGACAACGCTCGAAGAGCTTTCTCTCAAAGGTATGGACCCCGTTTCTGTACACACGCATGCACACCAGACGCATCAGAATGCGGCCTTGTGTGCTCGGATGTCGCACAGCTGGCACAAGCGCTGAAGCAAAACAACTCCCTGAGATTCTTCGGAGTCCCCTGTGCGTATTGTTGCTGTCCTTCGAGCTGTTCCTTACCCCTGCCGAGCAGCAAACAAGATCGGACCCCTTGGAGCATTCATTATTGCCAGCGTTCTCCCCCACACCGAGAAGCTCACCCAACTGGATCTATCCGGTACACAGTAACACTCGAAATTGTGCTTACATAAGGTGCCTATCACCCAGGGAACAAGATCGGGACAGTGGGAGATGCTGCGGTGATGTACGCTTCTTTCAAATACGGCAAAGAGGTGGTCACTGCAGCTGCCCTCGAGAACGTGAATAGTGGCACTGGGGGCAGGCAGCCCTCGTCCTCGTGGAGAAGGGGTGTGCCTGCAGGCATAGGGCTGAAGGAGCCTGCGTTCAACTTCCTTTCACACAAGATTCCTTCCATATAGAAGGTTCTGTTGGTAGACACATACATGACATCGTTAAGCACCGAATACAACGAAACAGAGTCGTTGTTGCGTTGACTTCGTGTGACATGTGCCGTTAAAGGAGGATGCGGTTTTAGGAACGTGGTGTCTTGAGGTATCCGCAGGCAGAGAGTTCTAGGGAGCTGTATGTACAACGGCACTGTCGAGACAGAACGGATCTAGTGTACAGGCTTGGCCTCGGCTGGCCAGCGGGACACAACCTCGAGCCCGTTGTTCACGAGCATCTCCTTGCACGCATGCCTCTGGATCTTGCCGCTGCTTGTCTTGCATATTGTCCCCGCCTTGATCAGCACCACGGCCTTGGGCTGGACCTCGTGTTCCTCGTTTACTGCCTCACAGATGGCAGCGATGGCCTTCTGCGCATCCTCTGGGCCCACTTCAGTTACCGCCTCCGCGACTATCACGAGCTGCTCTCCCGCGCTCGTGTCCACAGAGAACGCTGCGCTGCATCCCGGCCTCGTCACTGGGCTCTTCTCCACCGTGAGTTCGATATCCTGTGGCAGAGGCTCGTCAGAGCAGCTCGCAGAATAGGATGTGGCGTCGTGCCTGGGGATAGTGGTTGTGTCCAGCGATGATGAACATGTCCTTCTGGCGTCCACAGATGTAGAGGTCTCCGTGATGCATGAACCCGAGGTCGCCAGTGCGCAGGTACACCCTCCCGTCGTCGACGGCCAGCTTCGCACGGAACGTGCTCTCGCTGACCTCTGGCTTCTTCCAGTATCCCGCTGCCACGCTGGGTCCGCTGACCCACACCTCGCCCACGGAGCCCTCTGGACAGACGGACATCGTGCTGCAGTCCACAATGCGAACAGGGTGGGAGTCCTGCTCCGGGTTCGATCCGCACGACGCCAGCACCCTGGAATCAGGTCCATCGGTGGCCACGACAGCCTTCCCCGTGGCGATGCCCTCGATGCTGAATGACGTGTATACAGGCTCTGACTCTCGGCGGACTCCCGTCACGAAGAGAGTGGACTCAGCCAGGCCGTATACTGGCATCAGAGCGGTGCCCTTGAGTCCCCTCGAGGAGAACTTGCTCAGGAAAGCTCCCAGTGATGCCGGGCGCACGGGCTCTGCCCCAGTGAACAGTACCTCGAGACTGGAGAAGTCGAGGGACTTTGCCTGGGACTCGGGGACGCGCCTGCAGCATAGGTCAAAGGCGAAGTTCGGGCCTCCAGTTATTTGGATGCGCTTCTCGGTGATGGCCTTGAGCCAGCGCAGGGGCTTCTTGATGAACGAGATGGGGCTCATGAGCCAGAGATGGGAGCCAGCGATGCACGTGGTCGAGACGAAGCCGATCAGGCCCATGTCGTGGTAGAGCGGCAGCCAACACAGCAGCCTCGACCCATCAGCTATTTCGAACCTCTGTGGATCGGATTTCGTTGGCGAAATGGCACTGAGGCACTCTCAGGAGAGAATGCAGCACTGATACCTTCATGATGAGTTTGAGGTTGCTGACGAGAGAGCCGTGGGTTACCATGACGCCCTTTGGCGCTCCGGTCGACCCGCTGGTGTACTGGAGGAACGCGAGGGAGTCCTGGGTGAGCTGGGGCTCGGTCCAGGAACTCTCCATCGCGCGGTCGATGCAGTCGGTCGCCACGACCTTGAGGCGCGCCAGAAGAGGGAACGACGTCGCGAGCTGCTTCATCTGCTCGGCGATCTCGCTCGTCGTCATCACGGCGGCGCACTCGCAGTCCCGCAGTATGTGCTCGAACCTCTTCAGCGACCTGTGCAGCCTGATACACCACAACTGGGTTAGTTGTGATTAGGCCTATTGGTGAAGACAGCGAGCACTAATGCGTGAGGGATCGACAGTCATTTTGCTACGTGTGCTCCTTTTTGTCCCTCATTCCCGCCGTGTAAATCGCAAGACCACTTTCACCACGGAAGCACGGAGATCCGTTAGTGCCGTATTTGCGTCTAGCAGTGCTCCGAGTGCGGAGAAATTGGCTCCAGAATCCCGAGCACACAAGAATGAGTGGAGGAACAGTGTGAATGGAGCACGCGATACGGAGCGCCGCGCTCAAGAGTTGTCCCGCGGCTTTTCTATCTTGGACCAGTTTTTCGCATTTTTCCGACGGCAAAAAAAGAAGCCACAGAGAGAAGCCTGCGAAAAATGCCACGTTTCCCAACGGTCTGCTGCCAGGCCCCAGGCGACAGACCCGCGGGCCCAACCCCCTCCTTCTCTCTTCGCCCGATGCTCCCCGTAACCGATGCGGTGCCGTGCTTTGAGTGCGAATACACGGTCGCACCTGGTGGGGTCTGGAGGGTACGTGGGGACCGCGACGACGCCCGAGACCAGGCACGCCCAGAACGCGACGACGAAGTCCAGGCCCTCGAAGGGGTACATCAGCACGACGTTGCGGCCGCTGACGCCGAGCTGCTGGAGCACAGAGCCGATGGCACGGGCGTGCGAGCGGAGAGAACCGAACGTCTCGGTGGCGGCCTCGGACTCGCCGTCCTCGAGCCACGTGTACAGCGGGCTGTCGGGGATCGTGCGGGCACGGTGCTCGAGCACGTCCAGCATCGTCGTGAGGGGCGCAGCGAGGCAGTCGGCCATTTTCGAATACTACGCCGGACAGTGAGTGCGGTTCTGGTGATATTACTGTGGGTGGCTTTTTTATTTTTGCCTCAGCACTCCTCTGAATAGAACCAAATATCTGTATGGAATAATTGGAGAAAAATCTAAACGCAATCAGTGCGTATTTCAAGATAAGGGCACCTGAAACCTCTTGGGGATTGCTTGCGAGGGAGGGGAGCGACGAGGGCGAACCTGCAACGGACACGTCTGACGGTTGCGGTACTGACTTCCTTCGAGGGGCAAGTGGGGCACATTCGGACACGGGCGGGCGTCTCTTCCGCTGCCGCCCAACTATAGAGGTACGCCACGCGTCCTGCCGCGAGCATTAGCCTCTCCAGTCGGCCCCACGCGGGAGATACGAAATGTAGGGCCGCCCCGAATCGAAAAGTGACTTCTAACGGGTTTTGTTCAAAGTTCATATACGCACATCGGTCGCCAGGCGCCGCCTACGCCCGGTCTCGGCAGCGTTTTAGGTCTCTCCGCTACCCCACGTCCCGCCGGTGAGCGCTTGGACGACGTCTTTCGGGTGTCTCGTGACAGGCATTCGTTTGTTTTCCTCCCCTGCTGCAACAACCAAAACACACTGAACAAAACCAACACGAAGGCCCAGATTTACTCGGGTAGAACGAACGCCGATAGCAGCTCTCCGCTAAAGCAAACCATCCAGTTCTTCCCCGTGAGGCAGTTCAACGGCCCACCCCTTCCAGCAACGGTAGCTGATCGTGGGCGTAGGGGCTGGCTGGCAAGACCATTTCACCGGCAGCAGGACCCCTCTTTGGGCGGGATGCGAAGACCGTTGTGGGGCTGCCCCACCCAGCAGCACCCATTGGGACCTGTCGGTTGCTCCTTGTGTTTCTTCAGCACCTGAATTGCCGCAGTGAACGAATGCACACACGTGTAATGCTGCAGAAGGTGCAGGAAAACCAGGCCCTGCGCGGCAATCGCTCGCCCCCGCCCTCGGGAGCGCCGCGGGAGTTCTCAACACATATGCCAACACGCGATCTCTGTTATGTCCTGCTTCCCCAGCGAGCGAATACCACTGGCGCCCGCGGGAAATGCACGCCCAGGAAAAGCCGGTAAGGAAAAAAAAAACCAACGCCCGCCGTCAGCGCGTCATGGCGGGCCCGCAGCGGGCCGAGAGCGCGCGGGGCAGCCGCGCGGCAGCGGGGCGAGCGGTCGTAGAGCGCTACTTGGAAGGTTTGGCGACGAGGACCTCCTCAAAGGGGACGAGCTCCCTGGTGGCGAGCACACAGAGGCGCTGGCGGCCCTGGTACTCGCCGACGGCCACGACGGCGTTCGCCAGCCACCCGCCGGCGGCCTCCCTCTGCTCGCGGGGCAGCAGCGCCACGAAGCCCTGGAACGAGGGGTCGTGCCACTTGGGGAACGGCCCCGGGTCCTCGGCGACGCCGCCGACCTCGGCCATGAGGTCTGAGCGCAGGCTCGGGTCCGGCGCCGTGGGGGCAGCGCGAGTGGTGTCGCCGCTGTACCACGCGAGGAACGCTCCGGGGCTCGAGGGGACGATGGCGTAGAGGCCCAGGCGCTTGCCAGGCACGCTCGAGGGCAGCACGGCGACGACCGGGCGCGGGTTGAGGGCGAGGACGACGCGGACCTGACGGTAGCAGTTGGAGCAGGCACGCGACTTGGCTGCGAGGCCTGGCAAGCGGAACCACCCCGACGAGTCGTTGGCGTGGCAGATGGCGCAGACCAGGTGCCTCCTCTTGCGTGCCACCACGCGTGTGCGCTTCTTCCTCCGTGCGCCCTCGCGTACAGTCGGCGACTGGGCGTTGTTGAGGGGGTGTGGGCCCCCAAAGAGCCCTGTCAGCGCGGCGGAAGCGGAACGGCAGCGAACACGACTGGGGCGGCGCCGGGGGACGCGCCTTGTGGATGTCCGACGAGGGCATCGAATGTATGGGAGCGGCTCGCGCGGGAAAAGCGGGCGGGGAAGGTGGTTTTGCTTGGAGAGGGGTTTTCTTCTTTGTTGTGGTGCTGACACAGGGGCTTAAGAGAAAATATTCCTCAAGCACCAAAGGTGACCATACAAGATTCTCTGGGAGATCTCGCCCGACGGCATGACATCACCACGCCCATTGCGAACTCTGGAGGGCGCAGCGGTCGCGCCCGAGGGGTTCCCCGGGCACTAAGCGAAAAGGTTGATGTAGCAGCAAGGGGGCTTTTTTAGAATCAAGTCGCGATTCGAAAGAGGCGCACAGAACCTCTTCTGGGGAAGAGTCGTGCATCGCCATGGCATTGCGCAGGCGAGTCGACGGACTTGGAAACAGAACCCAAGTGTTGGCGAGATACCTGTATCTTTCTGTGTCTGTCACAAGAAAAATCTCCGCAATATCTCCAAGGATCGTTGTTTTCAAGCGGCGCGCGTTCAAATATGGTTCGTTTTCCTTCCCCCGCCGCAGCGCCCACCTGACAGCGCCGGCCGCCTCCCGCCCCTCGCAGACGACCGTGGACCTGCAGCTGCTCTCGCACCTCGTGTCGCACGACGACAAGTGCTCCGACAGCTCAACACGTCATCTGACGTCAGCGCGCACACTCACGCACTCCCCCCCGCCCCGCCGCACACGCGCAGCCCCGAACTCCAGAAGCGCATGGCGGACCTCCAGTCGCAGTACCGCCACCACCTCAACGTCCTGGTGCGGCGCACCGCAACACGGGGACGGCAGATATTTTCCCCCTGCTGATTCGAAGATATTTCCGGGGCACAGAGGGGAAAGGACGACCACTCGCCGCAGGCGGGGCAGCAGAGCGCGGCGGCGGCGCCGGCGCTGGGGGGCAAGAAGAGGGCCAAGCGCAGGCGGGAGAAGGAGGGGTGCACCGCCGAGCTCGCAGGTGCCGCCCAATCACGACGCCACACGTCGCATCATCACACCACGCGTGCAGTGTCGCTCTGCGCGCTGCTCGAGGAGCACGGCGGCCTCGCGCACGCCGACACCCTCTGCGAGTGCATCGCGCAGGTCCGATTTTTCGCCCTGATTTCCAGATTTCCCTATCTCCGGAATTTTCCCTGCGGGGGACGGGGAATTGACGCGACCCTCTCGGATGTCCGACAGAATGCGGGCAAGGCGGTGTCGCCGGAGCTCAAGGCGGCGGTCCTGATGACGCTGAGCACGGGGCGTGAGACGTTCAGTCGCCTGGTACGGCCTTTGGTTTTTGTTGTTCTCCCGGGTCCGCGGTTCGATTCCCGGGTGGTCACTGTTTCTTCTCTCGCCCCCCGCTGGCAGAACGCGCCGCTGGACACGCAGGACATCTTTGTGCTGTGCAAGTACTCGCCAGCGTACTGCGCGGCGGACGTGCAGGGCCAGGACCTCGAGCCCTTGCTGCCAGCGCCGCGCATGGCGGGGCAGACGCAGTGCGAGGCCGACGCGCGCTGGGAGTCGCTCCCGGGCGCCATCGTCTGCGCCATCGATGAGATGGAGGGCCTCGCCCACGTCGACGACATCTGCGACTTTGTCCTCGAGGTCCGCGGTTCAATTCCCGCCGGCCTCCCGAATCCCGGTTTACCAAACACTAACCACTTGCTGGAATCGAACCCACGCACCCCGTTCCTTCCCCGTGCAGAACTGGAGCAAGCCGACGGCCGAGCTGCCCGACGAGACGCTGCGCGCGCTCGTGGAGGTGACGCTGCGCACGAACAGCATGTTTGTGGAGAGCCCCGGCAGCCCCATGTTCTGGCGCGTCGACCCCGCGCACTGGTCGCTGCACGTCAGCCGCGCCGCGCACCTCCGCAACCTCGCCGAGCGCCGCGCGCGCCCCGCGGCCGCGGCCTCTGCGGACTCCACCTCGCCGCCGTCGGCCGGCGCCCCGCAGGACACGCGCAGGAGCAAGCGCCTCGTGGGGGCCGCGGACAGGAACGGCAAGTCCAAGAAGGTCCCGGGTTCGAAGCCCGGCGCAGGCGAAAAGGACGGCGGCAACGGCGGCGGCAAGGGGGCGAGCGTGCGGCAGCTGCTGGCTGTGGCGTGCGCCCAGTGCACCTCGACGATACCCTCGCGGGGCCCGTTTGCGCGGTGGAAGAAGGGGAGCAAGGGCGAGGCGCTGTGCATGTCCTGCGCCGCGCGGCTGGTGAAGAAGCACGCGTGCCCCGTGTGCGGCAAGATGTACAACCAGGGCGACGCCGACGACGACGACTCGGCGTGGATCCAGTGCGACGACTGCAAGCGCTGGGTCATGACCAGCTGCGACGACGAGATCGAGGACCTCTCGCTCTACGACGACAGCAACCCCAACCACCTGCACTACTCGTGCCCCATCTGCCGCCAGGTGCGCTGCTCCCCCGCAACGCTGCACGCCCTCTCTGGGGCTCTTCCGGTCCGAAAACGGAGTCATCCCCTCTTTTCTCTCGCGATCGCGATGCTGCGGCTCAAGCCGTGTCTGCGTGTCTGGCCGTGCCCCCTGCGACGCGTGCGACGCGTGCGTGGCGAGCATCAAGGCCGTGCTTGGTTGGGCAGAGATGGTTCTGACGTTGCAGAGACCTTTGTGAGCGTTTATCGCTTCTATCTCTGTGGAACGTCGGACTGCAACGCTGGACCATACAGCTTGTGTTGTGAATTTGAGGGGGCCCTTTCAAGTTCTGAGTGATCTGGTGGGAAGGCTCTGCTCTAGAAACAGCGGCTGACTTTTTTTGTCTGCTGTGCGTTTGCCAGGAGCGCGCGGACCCCGGGTCGACGGCAGCGTCTGCTGCAGCCACGGGAGGCATTGGCGCCGGGGGCAGCGCCGCAGCAGCTGCCGCCGCGACGGCGGACAGCGACGAGCCCGCGAGGAAGAAGCAGCACCGCGAGGAGGAGGCGATACCCGACGCCGAAACGGCCCTCGCCGCGCTCAGCGAGCGCATGGACTCGGTCGTCGACGAGCTCGTGCGCGACGGCGCCGACGCCGAGGACATGCGCGCGCACAAGGCCAACCTGATGAAACGCTGCGAGGGCACGATACGCAGGTCGCAGCGCGAGTACGAGCGCAACGTCGAGAGGGTCAAGCGCGAGGTCAGGAAGGAGAGGGCCGAGCTCGAGGACGACGTCGTGCGCCATCTGCGCGATCACGCCAGCAAACAGCAGTCGGGCACCGCGCCCTCGCTCTTCCGCCTATGAGAGCGGCAACGCGCGCGTACACCAGTCCGCCACGGCCCTCCTGTATTGCCCTCGTCTCTCAATCTTCTCTTAATTGCAACTCGCTCTCAGTCATTTTCTGTCCACTCGGCGGAAGCACAACTCCCCCAGCACTGAGTAGTCGGACAAGTTGAGCCCAACAAACACAACCAGAGCTTCCTGCGGGTTTCGTTTCATATTTTAACAACAATTTTTCTTATTTTTTGTTGATTTCTTAATGGGTTCAGAGTGCCCCGAAAAACTCGCCCCCGAAAAAGCGCCCCACTTTGTATCCAGAAAATCTATTCAGTTTATGGTGTGTAGACCCGCTCCGGCCTTCACTGCTGCAACGAGTGGTGGGATTGGTGTGTGCATAGGTGCTGTGGGTGCTGCTGCTGGTTGTGGCCGTTGTGGGGAATCTGGGGGTGCCTGGTGCTGCAGGGCACTGATGATGTCTGCAGATGTCAAAACACGATCATTGCGCATCCCTGTCTGTGAATGGCAGGAACAACATGGAACGTCTCTCTGAGAAACGTAGTCGCAGCCATCCAGCACAACCACAGGCTGTGGAGGCCACAGTCCAGCAACAGCAAACCCAGAACACACAGTATCATGGAATAGGGCCATGTAGAGGGCCTTCTCACATGAACTCAGAACTCTTTTCCTTTTCTCATTAGCTGTCTCGGCACTCAGAAGTGACAGGTTGCTGGTAAGGTAATGCTTAAACCCAAAAACACAGTAAGGTCAAGGGACTGCGAAATATGTGTTGTATGTGAGGAAAATGTCAATACAGTAATATTGTATCTAAGCAGCTCCTCTTATAGCTCGGGATTAGCATGAAATAAGTGACTGTTAACTAGAAGCATCATGGAAGCATGGGGTTTTCCATGGATCTTGCACTGGTGTGGAACTTCAGGGATAAAGAGTCTCCACAGAAGTAACCACCTTTTACTTCTTAGTACCTGGTGCCACAAATGACTCATCGAGAGTGAACAGCTGTCATGCCTCCAGATTGAGATCCAGAAGTAGTTTTACATACTCAGAAAAACCACAGAGCCAGTTCATTTCGAGAAACTCTTCGCTCCTATTCAATTGTCTCATAATATAATATAAAGAAACTCAATTGAAAGAAAAATGAAATAATTTGAAAATCGGAATTCGTACATTTTCATTCAGTCTAAGCATCCAAAGATGATTTTGTTCACTGTTTATAAGAATATGAACAGCCCAATCAGAGGACAGAATGCGAATTTCTCTGGTTGGATCATCCTTAAGTCTCTCTTTCAGAATGTGTGAGGTACCTCTTCAATGATATCCCCTATCTCCCTCTCTGATAAGCAGAAGTCCTTCAGCCACTCTATCAACTTCGTTTCCTCATCTGCTTTGAGGTATGGGGCCTTTCCCAGTGATGTGGTTCTTGCTCAGTTTTGACAACTTCGAGAGTCAATTTGTATGACCTCCATCCAGTCCACTTCTGCTGCTTCACAGGTGCAGTGGAGACTGTATCNCATTTTGCGAAGTCTTTTGAATTGGCCTTCAGCCAATTCAATCGACTTTGCAAAATGGCATTCATACAGCTTTCAATTTTCTTTTCTTATGATTTCTTTTTTATTTGAACAGTTTAATTTTGGGAATTTAATTTTTGAATTTAATTTGAATAAGATTTTAATTTCGGTCATATTCATTTATATAGTTCTCAAAGCGTAATTTATTATTTCAATTTTTCTTATTACACTTTTAAACTTTCTATTTTGTCTTTTTATCTTTATAGTTTTATTAATTATGTTATATCAAATGAAGCAATCGACCATGAACGTTTATCAGAATCCATGTTAATAGTATATTTACTTTTACGTATGGATTTCCAATTGAAGTTCTATGTTTCTTATCAGTCTCTTTATTTTCCCAATACTGTATTTTCGGCTTCAGTTCTGAAAAGACTTTTTCTGGCTGTTGTGCTTCATAAGACATCTTATTTTGCTCATTAAGTGTAGTTTTCTTCTGTTCTGTTTTATACCTGAATTTTCAATTATTAAAAAACAGGACTCTGATTGAAGAAGCTAGACTGAGTGTCTAATAACTGGAGGAAAGAGCTCACGCAGGCTGCTAAGTATAAAGCTGTTTCCCTCTAACAGAAATTAGCTGTGGGCTCTCAGAAATCTGTTTGTTCTTCCATGTATGTCCTTTGTCCCCAGCTGGTAGACTATTTCGTCTGTTGCTTGTGCAGGCAGATCACACAAGAAGAATTGATCCAGCATGCCATACAGCACACTCATTGGTGCTTCTTTTGTCTGATCATGGACTCCAGCCTCTGCTACTTCCACCTTCAATCCCTTATGACGCTAGAGTAACCCTCTTCACTGCACAGCCCATCCATGCATGACAGTTGCTCTTTTTGTTTTCTACCCTTTCCCCCAGGCCTCGCAGTCATCGACAGGACATGTGTGTGTTCCTCACCAATATCTGGTCCACTGAGGCACAGGTATCAGGCCACGAGGTGCTCACACTCTGCAGCCAGCTCGCACTGATGGCAGGGTTGAACAACTCCCTGAACCACCTCACAGAGTGCATCACGTTCATCCTCAGCGCGCTCGTGCAAGTAGCTCAGATTTCATGGAAGGGGACTTTGATCTTTGCAGGAATCAGCTGCTCGAAACGTTCACCTCTGTGATACCCACAGAGGCTGCAGCTGTGACAGTGGAGTTCAGAGAGCTCTGACTGCCATTGGGACCTGCTTGCACGGCCTTGTGCAGACGTCAAGGCAGCTGCTGGACTGAGCGGCTGTGAGGGCAATGTGCCCAGCCTCCGAGATCACCATGGACGTGTCTGTTCAAGCTATCAGCATGATTGCCATGCTGCTCAACTCCGTCCTCAGCATGATTCCTGCCTTCCAAGCCGGTACTCTTCCTGCTGCTGCAGGTTCAGGTTGCTCCAACCGAGAACCTCGGGCAGCAGGTGGTCATGCAGGATTTATTTGATCCAGCGTCGCAACCCTCTCTCATCCCTTGAGCTCAGTCAGACAGATTGAAACACAACAAAGTGGTGGAAATGCGCGGGTCAACTACGAAGTTGGAGTCGGTCCAGCCCACGGCAAGTACCCGAAGAAGCCAAACTTGGCCAGCTGGGTGACCAGGAGTCCGTGGTCCGTGCACGCCGGATCATGGCAAGGATGCCGTTGAACAGGGCCTTGGCCTCGGCGATCCTGAACTTGGAGCAGCCGCTGCACGGGTCGCCTCCGTCGGCGCCGTCGAAGATCCACTCGGACTCGTTGCAGAGGTCCCAGCCGATGATGCTGGAGTGCCCTTCAGCCTCTCGACTATCGGGGCGATGGCGTTGTCGATCCACGACTGGAGGTCTGCGCGTCTGTGAAGTGCTGGCGCGAGCCCTTGCCCCAGTCGAAGCTCATCAGCGACNGAAGTCTTTTGAATTGGCCAAAGGCCAATTCAATCGACTTTGCAAAATGGCATTCATACAGCTTTCGATATTCATTTCTTATGATTTCTTTTTTAATTGATCAGTTTAATTTTGGGAATTTAATTTTTGTATTTAAATTGAATAAGATTTTAATTTCGGTCGCATTTATTTATATATTTCTCAAAGAGTAATTTATTATTTCAATTTTTCTTATTACACTTTTAAAACTTTCTATTTTGTCTTTTTATCTTTATAGTTTACTTTATTATGTTATATAAATTTAAGCAATCGACCATGAACATTTATCAGAATCCGTGTTAATAGTATTGTTACTTTGACGTATGGATTTCCAATTGTAGTTCTATGTTTCTCATCAGTCTCTTTATTTTCCCAATCCTGTATTTTCGGCTTCAGTTCTGAAAAGACTTTTTCTGGCTGTTGTGCTTCATGAGACATCTTATTTTGCTCATTAAGTGTAGTTTTCTTCTGTTCTGTTTTATACCTGCATTTCAATTGTAAAAATCAGGGCTCTGATTGAAGAAGCTAGACTGAGTGTCTAATAACTGGAGGAAAGAGTTCACACAGGCTGCTAAGTGTAAAGCTCTTTCCCTCTAACAGAAATTAGCTGTGGGCTCTCAGAAATCTGTTTGTTCTTCCATATATGTCCTTTGTTCCCAGCTGGTAGATAGACTATTTCGTCTGTTGCTTATGCAGGCAGATCACACAAGAAGAATTGATCCAGCATGCCATACAGCACACTCATTGGTACTTCTTTTGTCTGATCATGGACTCCAGCCTCTGCTACTTCCACCCTCAATCCCTTATGACGCTAGAGTAACCCTCTTCACCCACCGCACAGCCCATCCATGCATGACAGTTGCTCTTTTTGTTTTCTACCCTTTCCCCCAGGCCTCGCAGTCATCGACAGGACATGTGTGTGTTCCTCACCCATATCTGGTCCACTGAGGCACAGGTATCAGGCCACGAGGTGCTCACACTCTGCAGCCAGCTCGCACTGATGGCAGGGTTGAACAACTCCCTGAACCGCCTCACAGAGTGCATCACGTTCATCCTCAGCGCGCTCGTGCAAGTAGCTCAGATTTCATGGATGGGGGCTTTGATCTTTGCAGGAATCAGCTGCTCGAAACGTTCACCTCTGTGATACCCACAGAGGCTGCAGCTGTGACAGTGGAGTTCAGAGAGCTCTGACTGCCATTGGGACCTGCTTGCAGGGCCTTGTGCAGACGTCAAGGCAGCTGCTGGACTGAGCGGCTGTGAGGGCAATGTGCCCAGCCTCCGAGATCACCATGGACGTGTCTGTTCAAGCTATCAGCATGATTGCCATGCTGCTCAACTCCGTCCTCAGCGTGATTCCTGCCTTCCAGCCGGTACTCTTCCTGCTGCTGCAGGTTCAGGTTGCTCCAACCGAGAACCTCGGTGATCCAGCGTTGCAACCCTCTCTCATCCCTTGAGCTCAGTCAGACAGATTGAAACACAACAAAGTGGTTGGAAATGCGCCGGTCAACTACGAAGTTGGAGTCAGTCCAGCCCACGGCAAGTACCCGAAGAAGCCAAGCTTGGCCAGCTGGGTGACCAGGAGTCCGTGGTCCGTGCACGCCTTCCGTCGCACCACCTGTTGGCGCTATTGGCCAAGGTTTATCCACTCGCTCGCGCCGCTGCAATGTCAGATATGCGTGGATTCTGTGCCATGAGCTGCGGGAGGTGCAACCTCCAGTGCACTGACGTCGCCCCTACCGGTACTACAACGTGCGCCCAGCAGGCATCATGGGGCAAGTGCCACGAGTCCTGTACGTCAGCCACCCCTTCTCCCTCTGTCGACGGCTCATCGATTGAGCAGACATGCAGTCGCACTGCGACCTCAGCTGTGGTAGGTGCACCAGCGCTACGTCCGAGAGCCACACGCCTGCCAGCAGCAGCGCCACTTCGCACAGTGACAGCAAGTGCGCTGGCGTCCCCGCGTCAAGCAGGGTTGAATGACTGACATCAGTGCGGACCCAGCCAGCAGCAACATCCTTTTTCGCTCACGCGGACCTCCGACCCCCAGAGGATGACAACTGGGCTTCCAAGTTCGACGCGATTAAGAGAGAGCGCACTCGAGGCCTCGGGCTGCTCGTCTATCCGTCGC
>CACRSC010000010.1:1320522-1450503 GCA_902651635.1 Mastigamoeba balamuthi
GGGGGGACAAAGGAGTGAAGTAGCTCCCCAATAACAGATGCAATTCCTGGGAGAAGACGCCTGCTCCACTCGGGTACGATTCGTGGAGGGAACTACTGGTCAGTTCTACACACTTCTGTAGGAGTACTCATACATGGCGCCATCTATTGCAGTTTGCCTGACCTTGATGTTGATGTGATCAGCCACTCACAAGGATAACCAATTGGAAATAATCCGACGAGAGATTACGTGCGCGAGTAGATTTGCCTTTGACAATTGTTTTGCTCACAGCAACATCGGATGATGGAATGCACTATCCAGCTGGAAGAAGACGTCGCGCGGATCGGATGCACGAGCGCGATTCCTAAATGTGACCTCGCAAGTCTCTTTGGGGTCGCCGACGTTTCGCTACCGTTCCTGATAGACATGCGCACGGGCGACCTCGTTCTCCCGGTCAACGACACCTTCCAACTACACCCGGGTCGCCGCTACATCTTCCCGGCGCCCTCAGCAAAGGATGCAGATGCTTCCCTGGTCGCCGACGCCACCAGTGAATCCCGGGCGCGGCATGTGTTCGCCAAGCTCTTCGGCCGTCTGCAGCAGACGGTGGACTGGGACTTCATGGAGGACATCGAGCTCGAGTGCTCACCCACGGGGAAGATCGTCGGAAAAGAGCTCAGCAGGCTACTGTCGCACATCGCCGCTCTGTATAACTCGCCTGGGGCTGGCATCAAGGGCGTGACTTTCACCAGATCGCGGTTCCTCGTCCTCGGAGTCGGCCAGCACGATGGCTCGAACATCCTCAAGGAGCCCAAGCAGTTTCTGGAGGCAGCTCGGGACCCCAAGAGCATCACCGATGCGATGGAGTCGCACCTGTCATTCCTGCCACCCTACAACATGCACGTCCTGGACCTCAGGGACGATTCCAGGATGCTCCACTACCAGTGCGACGGGGAGGGCGATGCCCGAGCTGTCCTCCTCGAAATCTCATGCGACAGCGGGAGGGGAGGCCCGCTGGTGCCCAAGGCCACGGAGGCTGTCAGCTGCTGGAAGGAAGGCGCCCTGTTCATACGGGAGTGCGGGTCGGCCGCTTCTGCGCCAAGAGACGTGTCCGAGAGCAAGACCGACGAGATGTACGGTGCTACGATGCGGTTCTTCGAGGCTGCCCGTTCTCCTGTGGCTCAAAGATCAGGCTATCTTCAGTTTTTGACACGCGATTTCGTCGAGTCGGCGTCGATTCCCGTTGCAATCAAAGCTATGAACGCCTTCAGGACCGACCAACTGGTTCTGGCTTTCCCCTGTGCCAACGGAACGGGAGTGCGAACAGTTCCAGCACATCTTCAACGAGAGCTGCTCTCCCTCTTCGACGTGCCAGTGTCTCGCTTAGAGAGCAGCGTTAACAGGGACGACGCGTTGCTGAACTTCCTCAAGGGGTTCGCGCCGACCTTCACCTGTGCCAACGACGCACTGTTCCCGCGCAAAGTACCATTCCCCCTCGTTGCCGGCAGTATTGTCAAACAGGCGTTTATCAGGCATGCACGGGACACACTCCGAGACAAGCTCTCAAGAATGCTGCAACCCAAGAGCGGCGCTCAAACGGAGCTGCCGCTCGTTATTGTGAAGCACATCCCCTGCACGGGTGGCACGACCGCAGCGCGTATTCTCATATGGGACCTCCGCGGCTCGTTCCCCTGCGTCGAGCTGAAAAGCTCGCTCCCGTTTGACGCGAAGGCCGCCGCCCTGAGCCTCGTCGCACTGCAGAACCTGTGCCGTCTGCCTCTGATGGTTTTTTGTGGGGACCGAGAGACCGCGGAGAGATTTCGAGATAGTGCTGCCACTCAGCTCAAGAGCCTGAACTTAACCCTCTCTGCACTGCTCCTGTGCACGACCTCAGCAACAGGAACAACAGGGACTGCGGGCGAGGGCGACTGTATTGACGTGCCTCACCATCTCGACGCCTGGGGGAGGAACTGCGCCATGTTGCTATACAGCCGGGTGCTGGAAAAAAGCCCTTCGGTCAGGAGGCTCCTTCTTTATGGATTTCATACGTTTGTCGGACAGTCCGAAGAGGTGCTGCAGTTTCTCGGATCGTTCGATATCAACGCGCAGCTCTCCACAATCGCGATCGATCTTCTCGCTGCCGTGTGCTTCGATGCGGCCTTCGGCGATAATTCCGGCGTGCCCATGTGTGTTGTGATGCATCTGCTCCTGGATGTCTCTGTCGTAAGTATCGAAGCTGTAGTCGAGCAGCATTTTCCCCCGTCCCTTTTCGAGCTTCTCGAGTTCCGCACGGGCAATCACGGCAATCGTGTCTTTGGAATTTCCCACAAGCAGGTGGCGATTCTGCTTCTCCAGAAGATTCCCCGGGCTTTCGTGCCGTTCGTGGCCGATCTGGCGAAATCTCTGGCCGGCTCTATCGCGTTTTCCCACATAGCCTTTTCCGGATGTGTGTCAGGCAACCGCTGGTGTCTCGTCAAATCGGACCGCGAACTCGCCGACTGGTTGTATTCACTATGCGGGAAGACCGAACCCCAATTGCTCTGTCTGAAAAACTCCGATCTTTCGAAGCCGATGTCGCCATATTCGGACATCGTCCCACCGCTCGGAGGAGGCGACCATCTCCTCTTCTATGCACCTCGCCTCTGGGCTTCCCTGGGGCGATTTGCATTGTCGAAGGAGTGCCAGATGTTCCTCAGTGAAGGCAGGACAACTAAGGAAGCGGCAGCCCTCAAACGAATGTTTGCAGAGGCAGGAAAGGCGTGGGCTACAGTTGCTGTGGAAGCAAAGGGAACCTCCCCAGATATGCTGTGTTCTCTGGGCCAGGTTCTCCGTGGATGCGGAAGGCTGGAGATGGAACTGAGCAATCAAGCTGGGGCTACTGAACTGCTGCGCCAGTCGATCTCAGCATATTCCAGGTCTCGGGCTGGTTGTTGCCACCCATCTGTCGACGATTGTGCCTCGGCCCTCGCAGGCGAAGCGCTGTCTGTGGCGAATCTTCTCGGCACCGAAGTTGCCAAGGACGCCAGAAAAGCCGCAGAGCTGTTTGGTGACCTGATCTGTCTGTGCAGTTATGCCGAAAGCAAGACAACCAGGATGGCAACAATCATGGTGTGCTCAAAAGCGAGGGTGATTGCAATGCGCAGGATCTCTCAGGTATGGAAGGTCTCGTCTGTTGGAGGGGTCCTAAACCTGTTCCCAACGCTGAGGCCGCTTGCTGTCGACATTGCTCTGTGCCTGTACCAATGCATGAGACCTGCCCAGCAGCCTGCGAGTGTGATGCACCTGGAGGTGGCCCCACTCACCAGAGCGTGCTGCTTCATGCTCGGCTCGGTCGGACTGTTTGAAAACTCGGGGGAGATTCAGCCGCAGATAGTCTATCTGCGTGCTGTCGAGGCTATCCTCGTGCTCTCAACGCGCAGAAAGACTGATGAACTCTTCAGCTGCAACTCCGTACCCACTGAGCTCACCTTCAATGCCCCCAACACGCCCTGTGCCTTCCTTCGCAAAGTGTGCATGCAGTGGATCTCCGTGCACGGTGAGTGCGACTACCCGAGGTTCATTCTCTCGTGCCTCGAGGCTGCACAAACGGGCAAGCTCACCTGCTCCGACAGTATGTGGCCGGGGTCGAACCGGAGTCCCCACATCTTTGCCCTGTCTCACTATTCTGAGGAGGAGATGCTCCTGTTTCCACTGCCCATAACTCCGGTGTTCGAGGGGATACGCAACCCGCTCGCCATGCTATTTTCGGGAACGCTGGTCAACACCGCTACAGGAGTGCGTGTCAGCTTCTCGTACAAAGGAGAGGCAAGCCAGCTCGAGATCGAGAATCTCAACCAGATTGATGCCAGTTGGCTGAAGTCCATCACATTCTATGTCAAACTGCAACCCCGAAGCTGTGTGGCTGTGATAGCTCCAGACGAGGAGTGAAACGACCCTGGTGCAGGGTATTTCGGTCTTCTACGTTCTTCGAGTACAGCGCGAGCTGTACCAAAATTTGAGATGGGAGAATTGACCCACAAATTCCCTGCAATTTGTTCGTTATCCTCGTTAATCTTCGCTGCCGTGCTCGAGGCACGCCTGTATGCCATAAGCACAAGGAAGGAGTCGGAGTTGTTCGCTGCCTTGCCATTTGAGGCGAAAGAGAATAATGAATACTACTACTATTGTATCTAATCGCGTGTCCTTGGTGGCAGGAGCTCCGGAACATCGCTGTCTGGGTGTTCGTCCATGGCAACGTCGCCAGCCGGGTGGTTGTTTTGGTTCTGGTTCTCCTGTCTCTGTCTTCTTATCCCCAGGACGAACGCGAAAGCCATGGTGACCACGAGTGCCACAGCGGCGATGCAGGCGATCGCAGCCCACACGCCAGTGATGTTGGGACCGAAGCCGGCCAGGTCCCCTTCAGTCGAGTCCCTCCGGGTGGCGCTGAACGCGGTGTAGAACGTGGAGCCCAGGTCGTCCGATGCCTGAATGGCCAACGTAACTGAATACGAGTTGCCGGGCACGAACACCATGCGGGCCAACAGCTTGTTGATGCCCGCGACAGTGCCCTTGGCGGTCCACTTGGCGCCCCCGGTATTCGTAGTCACATCGGAGCTCTTCTCCAGTGAGAACACAGCCTTGATCTCGTTCGTGGACGAGCTGATCTGAATAGTGGCGTTCTTGGCCGGAGTCGAGAGGACGATGGGGGCCAGCTTGTTCTCAGACCACGAGGAGCCGTCGAACCGCAGCGAGAGGGCGTTGGCCCCCACGTCCACGCGCAGCGAACTGTAGGCCACGATGGTGAAGTACTGCGCTGCGGAGATGCCCCTCGAGTTGGTGGCGGAGACAGAGATGTCGAACTGCGTCTTGAAAGGGTCTGTAGTGGGCACCCCGGAGAACGTGCCGGTTTGCTTGTCGAAGCTGAGCCACTTGAGCTCGCCTGTCTCCCACACGGCGTCGAGGGCGAGCTTCTCGCCGTCGGCCTGGGCAAAGGCACTCGGCGGCACGGTGAAGCTGTACTCCACCCCGGCAGTGGCGTTGCAGCAGCCCTGGGCGGCCGACAGTGAGCTGCTCACGTACGGCTCGTGCGAGCCGTACAGAACCCATACACGGCCAACACCGTCGTCGGCCAGAGCGCTGCCCACCAGAACATCGTCAACGCTGTCGCCGTTGAGGTCGCCGGCATCCGACACGGCAACAGACTCGGACAGCGTCGTGTTCTCCCTGTCGGCGATCCGGAAGCCGTCGGAACCGCCTTCCAGGTACCACCCGTCGAACACTGCGATGTTGGGCCACCTGCCCGTCCGCCCGAACAGGCACTCAACCACCGCGCTGCCCTCTGGATCCGAGAGCGTCATCAGGCGGATCATGTCCGACAGGCCATCGCCGTTGATGTCTGCGTGGCCCGCTGCCTTGATGTGTCCAGACGGCAGGATGCTGGCCCGGATTTGGTAGGCAGACTCCCTGGCGCGCCACGGCCCACTGCGTCCCAACACCAGAAAGCGGCCCACAGCGAGGTCGCCGGTCTTGTCGCCGTCGACGTCTCCGGCGCTCGACAGAACGACTCGGCTCGTGCTGCTGCTGCCGAGGGCGAAGCCGTCGGTGCCGTTGAGCGCGCGCACACTGACCGTGGGGCTGTGTAGCGACGAGCTGCCGAACAGCACGTAGGCGTGGAACAGGTAGCCCCTGGAGTCCTTGTCGTTGACGCCCAGCGCGACGTCTGGCACCTTGTCTCCGTTGACGTCGCCGACGCCGAGTGCCACGTACGACACAGTGGCGTTGCACGCGGCGTCGAGGAGAGCGAAGCCGTTGGAGCCGTCCAGGGCAGAGACGGCCACGGCGCCGCTCTGCCAGCGCTTGCGCCCGTACACGACGTACGTGCGGCCGCTCTCGATCGGCGAATAGTCGCCACCTGGCGAGCGAGCTGATGTCACCAGTACGTCATCCAGCCCGTCGTTGTTGACGTCGCCCGCGGAGCTCACCGTGTGGCCGCAGCGCCCCACAGAGCCGTCGCCGACGGTGGCAAATCCGTTGGAGCCGTCTAGCTCATCGACGGAGATTCGTACACCGGCAAGCAGTCCTTTGCTGCCAAACACGACGAAAGCCTTGCCGGCACCGCCAGCAGAGCCCGGCGCTCCAACTACAACGTCGGGCAGGCCGTCGCCGTTGACGTCACCGGCCGGCGACACCGACCACCCCAGCAGGCTCGAGTTGTCGCTGCTCGTCAGAACCGCCGAGCGCGCGTCGACGTGCGGGTCCGCCGAGGCCTCGTTGGGGCCAAAGGGGCCCAGGCGCAGGAACACGCTGGCGAGGCCCGGGGCCCCGACGGCGAAGTCGTTGTGGCCGTCGCCGTTGATGTCGCCGACGCCGCACACGGAGATCCCCACACGCGCCTCGACGCTCTCGCTGCGGATGACGTAGGCCAGCCCGCGCTGCTCGAGCTCGCTCAGCCGCAGCACCTCGCCCGCGCCCGCGCTGTGGTTCCGGCCGCGTACTACGACGCTTTCGCCCGCGTCTGGGTCCGGTTCTGGAAAGCTGAACAGCAGGTCGTCGAGGCCATCGCCGTCGATGTCCCCGAGGGGCGCGACAGCCCTCGTGTAGGCTGCCGACCGAGCCCCGGAGCCGACGTAGACGACGGTCCTGTTGGCCAGTACGCCCCCGGGGCCGGCGGCAGCGGCCCGGGGCCACGCGGCGGCGCCCAGCACGACGGCGCACTGGAAGAGGCGCAGCTCGAGGTCGAAGTAGTCGACCACCGCCAGGCACAGCGCCACGTCGCCGTAGCCGTCGCCGTTGACGTCGCCGGCGGCGCTGGCCGTCGGGTCGGTGCCGAAGCCGGCCGTGAGGTCCGCGGGGCTCACCTCGAGCGCCGCGGTGCGCAGGGCCGCGTGCGTGGCGTTGGCGGCGAGCGTGCGGGGCCACGCCGACCGCGCGGACGCGCTGCCAAAGACGACGAGGTACCGCATGGGCTCGTAGGCCGCCGGCCGGAACGCGACGACCACGTCCGACGCGTTGTCGGCGTCGATGTCGCCGGCGCCAGCGACCGAGAAGCCGACGCCGTCCTCGGCCCTCGCGCCCTCGATGGCGTAGACGCCGTCGACGGCGCCGCCCAGCAGGTCCAGCTCGCGGGCGAACGCGCGGCGCCCGAGCACGACGAACGCGGTGCCGGCGCGGGTGATGCCACGTGGCGACAGCTCAGCGTTGCCGAAGAGGGCGTCGCCTACGCCGTCGCGGTCGACGTCGCCGGCGCCGGCGAACGTCGTAGCACCCCTCACAACGGTTCCGTCGAACGTGGAGGGCCTCGAGAGGTCCGTGACGTCGGGCCACCCCGCGCGTTGCCTCCCGAACACGATGACGACGGCTCCGTCGGCTCTCGACACGCCGAGGTCGTCGAGCCCGTCGCCGTTGACGTCCCCGACGCCGCCGACGCGCTCGCCCGCGCCCACGAGCTGCCGCACAGTCTCCGACGGCTCCGTCGCGTTGCCAGGCCACGTCACGTTCCGCCGACGCCCGAAGATCACCGAGACGGTCCCCCCCGCACGCCACCGCCACGTCATCGATTCGGTCGCCGTCGACGTCCCCCGCCCTGCCGACCGCGTCCGCGGCGCCTCTGCCGCTGCACCACTCCTCCGCGATGACGTGGCGTCGGGCGCGCATGAGCGACGCGCTGCGGGCGACGGGCCCGGGCAGGACAGTGACGGCGCGGCGGCCAGCGAAGACGACGTCGGGGACGCGGTCGCCGTCGACGTCGCCGGCGGGCGATGACGTGGCGGCGTCCGAGTGGGCCGAGGCGGCGGTGCGGGGGCCGAGCAGCGCAAAGCCTCCGGGGCCCCGCGCCGCGTCGGAGAGGGAGGGCGAGGGCCAGCGCGCGGCGTGCGGGAGGGCGCAGAGGAGGGCGACGAGGAGCGCGCACCGGAGGGCGCGGGGCGAGCGCATTTCTCAGCGCTGCGTGCGTATTATGTGCGGTGGGTTCGTTTGAATTGCTGCCTGCTTCTCAGCTGAGCTCCCGGGAGGATGCGGGGAAGAATACCGGAAAAAGAGCGGAAAACTGTCCGACACAGGAGCAGGAGGCTGCGGGGACCTCGGAGGAGTTGTGCAGGACCGCGGGACACCGCAACGAGACCGCTGAGGCGTCATCGGCCGCCAGGGTCACGAGAACACCTCATTCGAGGGAAAACACAGCTAGAATTGCAGAGGCACGAAGAAAATGGCAAGTCACACAATTGATAGGAGTCCCGCCGTTGCACTCCCTAGCCTCATCTCCCCTGGGGGTTGCGCCTCCTCGACTGCTCTGTCCTCTCCATGCTCCTGCGCTGCGCCGCCGGCCGCGAGGGCAGCGACGAGCGTTCTGGCTGAATGACGCCGGGCAGCTCCGGAACGCTGTCCTCCTCCTCGGCCGACTCCTGCGAGCTCGTCGGCGCCGCTCTCTGCACCGCCGCGAGAGCGTCCCTCCTCGCGGGCGCGCTCCACTTGTCCCTGCCCCTCTTCAGGAGGTCCTCTTCCTCCGTGCGGGGCCTCTGGGGCAGCTCGTCGGGCTGCGGGGCAGCGTTTCCACTGCTGCCGCCATCCCCCTCAGTGTCCGCAGCCGGCCGTTGCTGCTGTGACGCGATCGCGGCAGCTCCGTCCATCGTCAGCTGCTTGGGCAGGGCTGGCTGCAGCGTCACCAAGTACCTCGGCAGG
Source organism: Mastigamoeba balamuthi (assembly GCA_902651635.1). Taxonomy (NCBI): domain Eukaryota; phylum Evosea; order Mastigamoebida; family Mastigamoebidae; genus Mastigamoeba; species Mastigamoeba balamuthi. Next base: position 1,329,157 of record CACRSC010000010.1, read on the forward strand.
CACTGCGACGCCTCGAACACCACGAGCTCGTGGTACCTCGCCTGCGAGAGGTCCATGCACGCCCAGTAGTTCACCTCGTTCTCGTCCCTCGGGTCGTCCGGTCGCACTGGCGCCTGCGCAGAGCGCGTGAGGGCGGGTGCCGGAGGTCTCACTGCCACTCACAAAGTGCGCGTCGTAGTTCTCGAAGTTCCCCTTGCCTCGCAGTACATCCATGTCAGACTCGATGACCGGGAACGCCGAGTAGAACGAGACCCAATTGAGCAGCAGCGCGCCCCTGAAGTACACGTCGTAGGCGTACTGCGCCTCGACGGCATTGTAGAGGCCCTTGCCGAAGAACCCGTCGTCCGTGGAGGCCAGGTTGGCGAAGCCCGTACAGAAGAGGCTCGGCAGGGTCTTGGGACGGGTCCCGTGCCACATGAGCAGCAGGTTCACGTCGGGGTACTTCGCGTCGTGATATTTTCCCGTCATCTCCTGCACCCTCTCGGCGATGGGCTTGCGCACAGACGTCTCTATGGCGTCGGCCGCTGGCCAGTTGGGCCGGAAGACCGTCTGAGTGGACCTCTGCTGCAGCTGCTGCACTCGAGCCTCGAACAGGTTCTCGAGTGTGGGGCTGTAGACGATCTCCACCTGAGCGACGTCCATGCCGGGCACTGGACAGCGCTCGTAGGCCTCGAGGACCCGCTTGAAGTCCAACTCCCCGGCTCGGATGAGCTTGTACCCGTGGATGTCCTCGCGGATCGATGGCCGCAGCTTCGGGTCGAACCCCCACGAGTGCACGTGCGACGTCTCGATGTTCGCCAGGATCCTCCTGTGGTACACGGCGTACGCGATGGTCCCGGCGACTGCGCACACCGCCACGAACCCGAAGGCGCCCAGCGAGGCCCCCAGCGTGACGCCGAGCTTCGAGTTTGTTGTGGAGATCTTGTCAACCGCGGACGAGTTCTCCTTGACCTGGATTGTTATCACACCTGACAGAGCCTGGTCGTACATGTCGGTCACACCCACTGAGACACGCATGATGCCGGAGAAGCCCAGGGGAGGGTCTGCAACGAGCGCCGAGAGGAGGAGGTTGGCGTCCGCGATGGATATGTTATTCGCCGAGATGTGGTCTCCCGAGTTGAACGACTTCAGGGTGCTGGACAAAACGCGTCCGCCAGACACTCCGCTGATGCGCACGGAGACGGACACGTAGAGCGCTGGTGTGTGCACCGCTATTGCCCCAATGTGGCACGTGCTGTTCTCGATTATAGAGAGGTCCTGCGTTGCGTTGCTCAGAGCGATGGACGTCGCGACAGTGATTGTCAGCAACCGCGAGTAGGAGACCGAGTACGAGTCCGTGACAGTTAGCGTGACGTCAGTCGACCCCGCATATGATAAGTTATTGGGGAACCCGGAGAAAGACACCGTTGAGGTACTCTGGAATGACATCCACAAGGCACCACTCCAAGAGGCCTGCACGGTCAGGGAGACATTATCCGAGTCCACGATGAGGTCCCAGGGAAGCGTTACGTTGAACTGCTTTCCCACGTAGGCTGTGGTGCTCAACCCAGACAGGTCGGATATCGAGGGTGCCAGATCGCCGAAGAGGACCAGTCCCAGTGTCCAGTGCTGAGACATCATTGTGGCCACTGCGTCTCCAATGTCGTCGCCATTCATGTCGCCCACACCGAGCACCTGCAGCAGCTCGGTGTCGTCCCATTCGGACAGGTAAGTAGCCTCAGTGCTTTGGTAGTTCCACAGGCGGACGTTGACGTTGGTGGCGTTGCTCCTCCCAAAGACAACATACGCCTTGGACTGGCCGCTGACTGGCAAGATTATGTCTGAGACGCCGTCCCCGTTGAAGTCCGTTGTGCTGACTCCGTGGATGCTCTCGAGGTCTGATGATTGAATGTCGAACGAGCATGATGACGTTGATGACGTGTACGTACTCGGCCACGCCCCTGAGCGCCCGCAGATCGTGTGGGAAGAGCTTGAATACATATCGTATCCATTTGTCGAGACAGACAGCTGGTTGTTCCGCAACACAGTGACATCGTCGATGTTGTCGCCGTTCACGTCTGCTCCGCCAGAAACGTAGATATCCGCATAGAACCCACCGGGAGAGGTCATCGTAAATATGGTCGTTTGCAGTCCAGATACAGACAGCTGCTTGTCCGTAACCCACCCATTCCTCTGGCCGAACACAATGGTGACTCCGATCGGGTCCTTCACTGGGTTCCCGGTGGACTGCCCATTCGACTTTGTGTGTCTCACAGAAACAACAAAGTCGTCAAAACCATCTGCATTTAGGTCGCCCACACCCTCCGCAAGCGTGTAGGAGCAGCATATCCGAACGCCAGTATGCACGGCCATTGTTGTGACGTCGATGCTCGAGGTTGCAATTGTTTTGCTGCCCCAAACCAGATAGACAGCCCCATTAGAAGTAAGCAGTATGTCCGACATTCCGTCCCCATTGAAGTCGCCTGCAGCTCCCAGCGAGTCTGGTACGATACCCACAATACTGCCAGTCCTCTGTGGCGGGCTACTCCAGTTGCCTCCGAAAAACAATGTGGCCCCTGGGCAGTTGGCATTCGATGCGACGAAGTCACCGAACGCGTCTCCATCGATGTCGCTGACCCATTTGACAATCTCTCCCAGACCACACCCAGTGGCACCCTCGACGCTCTGCACGTATTGCGGTCCGTTCCGCTTGCGTCCGAGCATCACATCGATTCTACCGGACCATGGCCTCTTGAACCTGGTCGAGCCTGGTGTTCCAGTGATGATGTCCGCCAGCTCATCTCCGTTGATGTCTCCTGTCTGCACAACCGAGGAGGAAACCAGCTGCTGGCCTACGACCCAGCAGCCCGCACTGCTTTCGAGCGAGTCGATGTCGATAACAAACCAGGGCCACTGGTGTCTGTTGCCGTAGAGAATGTAGAGGAACGACGACATCTGAGATGTGGTGCTGTAGTAGAGCACAGTCATGGCGAGGTCGACAATTCCGTCCCCGTTGACGTCGCCAACACCCCTCAGCTCCGCTTGCACTGTCGTGTTGTCCACAGACGAGAATCCAATGTCGGTGGGGTACTTGCGCAGCCTGAATCCATCCGACCCCTTCAGGCCAGTTATGTTGACCGCGTTTTCCCAGCTGCTCCTTCCGAACACCAGGTAGCTCGTCCACTGGCTACCCGAGATGGCGATATCTGTGACAGAGTCCCCATTGACGTCTCCAGCGCTCCTGATGTCCGTGACCGACGTGTTGAGGTCGTGCAGACTAAGTGCTGTGGCGTTGGCTCCCAGGACGAGGTCGCTCAATGAGATGGAGCTTGGAAGGCTGTGGTTCCTGCCGAAGACAATGTAGGCCCTCCCCGGATTCTTGCTGGTCGTTGCGATCCCCAGGTCTGTGAGCCCGTCGTTGTTAACATCACCCAGGCCAGAGATCTCCACCTCCTGGGCGTCCGAGGTCACCACCATCAGGGTCGGAGTGTTCCAGGGCGAGTCCCACTGAGACTGGCCGAGCACCAAGACAGTTCTGGACCCATAGGCGGTCGCGATGTCGTCGAAGGCATCGCCGTTGAAGTCCCCTATTACATCGACCGACGACACTGAGTACGACAACCACATACTCCCAGATTGCACCGACAGAGCCCCAGTTGTGTTGCCGAACGCTATGGCGAGCATGCCGCCCTGCAGGCCAACAACGTCATCGACGCGGTCCCCGTTGACGTCCCCTGCGCCGTACGCCATGAACTCACCGAGCCCCAGCCCTTGGCTCTGGGCCTCAAGTGTCGTAGCTCCGGTCCAGTGCCTTCCGAAGACCACGGAGGTGCTGTGGCCACCCCACATGGAGCCGCAGGAGACGGCGACGTCGTCGATGCCGTCCTTGTTGAAGTCTCCCGCCGTCAGGCGCCCCTGTGTGCTGCAGTCGCTCGACATCCCGACGATGGCAAAGCCGTTTGTCCCATCGATATCGGAGATGCGGCCGACGATGCCACTGCGGCCGCCGAACAGCACGTAGGCTGCAACCTGGTGCGCTGCCTGGTACTGGTAGCTGGGAGCCCACTCGACGGCCCAGGCGACCACGACCACGTCGGAGAAGCCGTCGCCGTTCAGGTCCGCGCCAACGGCATTGCCGAGCATGTGGTACCTGAGGAGGAGCCACCCCCAGCTCAGCGGCACCTGCTGGCTCGAGTCGTCTGGCCCTGTGGGATCCGATACCGAGGGCATGAACTTGACTGTGGTGGGCCAGCGCGCTTTCGAGGTCAGACTCGGCAACGACTAGAGGGATTGGTGAGATGGGCGGGTTTCATGCGCTTGCGAGAGTGCTGACTGTGCAGTCGACGTTCGTGCTGGAGCTGGTAGTCTCGGCTCCGGCTGCTCGAACAAGCAATCTGCAAATAAAACGGGCTTGAGATTGGTTTATGTGCTTGGCACTCGGACACTAGGGCACTGAGCAGAGCCCAGGCAAGGGCAAGGCGAGTGACGAGCTGTCCTGGCAGCGCCATTCGAGAAAGGACCGAGGAGGTCTTATTTTGGCGTAAGTTATGACCAGATGAGAGACAAAAATAGAAAGGCTTTGAGATAATATCGTCGTCAGACCCACGGTCGAGATAGAGACGAGTCTTGGAGAGGGGGTCTGCTCCGGCGCAATACAGGCGCACGCTCGGGAATTCTTCTAAACGAGGTGGCTGAAGGCCAACGCGCGGCTGTTTCGCACAGCAGATCCCTTCGCGAGAAGGTACTGACGCCGTTGGTCTCATTGTGAGCGTCCGAGCAGAGGATCATAAGCGCCCTTCGCAGAGGCTTCACTCCGTCGCAGCACTGGATGTGATGCTGAGAGAACAGGAGACGCAGGACCATCCCGGCGGAAACTGTTGTTTTTATCGATTTTCCTTACATACAAGCAAGCAAATATGGCGTGAGAAGTGGCTGGCTACAGCCGCCGTGAAGTGACGCCGACGTGTACTGCCGCTGGTGCAACGGTGGATCACTGGCCGCGCACGCCTCACTCCGAGTGAAGCGGCAGAACATTGCCGATAGACCTGGGCGGCGGATCTTTGTTCACTCTTTGCGGCAGTCGCCCGCTCGTTTCTGCGTTTTCTGACCTCGTCTCCTACAGGAAAACGGGACATTTTCCCAAATCACGAGGCACGGCGGATTCGCTGGCAACGCCGCGGCTGCACACTCGGCGAGGGTTCACAGCAATTGACCAGAGTGTTCTCTTAACCGCCCCAGTGCTTCCATGCGCGATTCCGCATCCGCGCCCTGCAGGGCGGGCGGCTCTCGAGATATTTCCTCAGAGCTCCCTGCATTGAACCGGACAAGCCGCTCAGATAACCTCACAGACCCCAACCGTCACCGCTGCACCCAGACCCCCCGCCCCACTTTCCCTCGATGGAGATTGTCAAGAGCCTCATGCGCAGCCCCAGCCCGCGGATGCCCAGCATTCTGCACAGCCCACGCAAGAAGCGGGCCGCCTCGGACGCAGCGCTGCCAGCGGTGGGCACCGTCTGCTGCGCCACGTGGGACTACAGCCCGGAGACCGACGTCGAGCTCGAGCTGCGCAAGGGCGACGCCGTCGTCGTCGTGCAGAAGTCCGAGAGCGGCTGGTGGTACGCCATGAAGGGCAACAAGGGCGGCTACGTCCCAGGCTCGTACCTCCGCCAGCTGCGCCCCGGGTCGCTGCCCAATTCCCCCTGAGGCCCCCCGAGCCGCGTGCCCTTCGGCCCTGCCCTCTCTGCTGTCTTACTTTTTTTTCTTCCGAGAGTGTAAACACGCGTCCCCTCACATACATTTGCTGCTTTGGGCGTTTCTGCCGCCTTCCCCAGCGCGCGGTTCGCCGAGAGAAACCAGGTCAGGGCGTGGGGGACTCGATCCTGGTCTCACCCGGGGGACTGAGGGCCTCTGTCCCGGTGCAGGAGCGCCTTGTGTGCGACCGAGCGCAGAGATTGGGCCGGCGAAGAGATCGCTCTGCTCCAAGATCAACGCGGTGTCCCTCCTCGAGGTGTGTTGGCGGAGCTCCCGGCCGCCCACGATCCAATGCGTCCTTGGACTTGGGTTTCGCCGAGTGCTGCCTCCCCTGCGCCCAAAGAGACGGAACGCTGCGGCAGTAGTCCGTTTTCAAGGCTTCCGTCTTGATCGATCATTCTGCTGTGCGGTTGGTGTGTTCTTAGGACTTCGGTGTCAGGGACCCTCGCATAAGCGCGCGGACCCGGGGAGAGTGCAAATGCCAGTAGCTGCATTGAAACAGAGTGAGGTGTGCGGAGACGGCAAACGCGTAGATTCCCTTCCGACTTGTGCTCCAGATACGCCCCTATTGCTTCTGTCGTGGTTTCAGTCCCCGTTTTTTCTGGTGTGATTTCGTGCAGTGGGGGACCAGTGGTCAAATTTGAAACTGAAATTGCAACAAACGGATTATTACTTCAGTACCGAGCTCTACTGCGATCCTGGAGCGCGAGATGAACGAGGCTCTGTTGTGCCTAAGCCCGCAACAGGACACACATGTGAACTCTGTTTCGAGTTTGGAAAAGGGACTCGGTCAGATTCTCAGGTTCTAGAACCGGTGCTACCAGTATAAAACCGACTGTGCGTATCCCAGTCATTCATTGTTGTGCAGTTTCCAGTCAGTCAAACCTCGTGCTAATGTCGAACCAGTGGAGCACCGGCATCTGCAGCTGCGAGAGCCCCCAGAACTGTGCGTCTCAGCCCACCCTGAGCCGCGAAGGCGCGAACTGCCTCTCTAAGTCATGGTGCTCGCCCCCTGCCCAGGTTTCTATGCGTGGTTCTGCACCGGCTGCGCAAAGGCCTCGTCAAAGGAGAAGTTCGACGGCTCCAACTGGATCCTCAACTACCTGTGCCAGTCCAACACCGCCATCCGCAACGAGATGCGCGCAGCCTACGACATCGAGGTGCGCAACAAGCCCCCACCCATTGCCGATGGTTTGCCGGCATCTACCTCGCTCGTGGTCCTCACAACCGCCCGCCTTTGCAGGGGAGCTGCGCCTCGGACATCGCGTGGACCATCTGCTGCCCGTGCTGCTCCGTCGCGCAGCAGCTCAACGAGGTCGAGCACAGGGGGCGCGTGAAGACCGTGTTGATGGACAAGTGAGAGAGGCACCCCGCGTGACCAATCAACCACCCCGGGGCCCCCTTCTGTGCGAGAGCTGAGCCACTGTCGAAACGAGGATACACAAATTCTGAGAAAAAGAATGAAGCCCCTTAACCACTTCGTTTGAGCAAAATAATACCTTTCCTTGGGCTTCGTTAGAACGCACAAGAGTCCCGGGAGGGGTCGTCCGGAGCTGCCTAGAAGAGGGAGAGCGTGTTGAGCATGGAGCACAGCTTCAGGGTCGCGACGTCGAGGCGGTCCTGGTACACGAGGAACTTGGAGAAGGCGGCCTTCTCCTCCTCCGTCAGCGACGACAGCGCCTCGACGTCCCTCATGCCGTGGCCGTAGGCCTCGACGCCGCGCTCCTCCTCGACCTTGGCCACGAGGCCCTGGACCCTGGCGTACTCGGCGGCGTACCTGAGCCGCAGGTTCAGCAGCGCGCGGTGCACCTCGTCGGTGACGCGGTTCAGCGCCTCGGGGTAGTCGACAGTCCACAGGTAGATGATGTCCTTGGGCTCGCGCATGGCGCTCTTGGGCACCTCCTGCACGCGCACGTAGCCCTCCTGCATCATCGTGTAGACCAGCAGGCGCACGGGCTTGGCCAGCATCATCGCGTAGTCCGAGATCTGCTTGAGGTCGAGGAACTTCTTGCTGATCAGCATGCGGAACACGCGCAGGCCCCCGCGCCCGAACTTCTCGTTGACGACGCTCTCCACGGCCCTCTGCTTCAGCTTCGCCGTCATGTTGTCGATGTCTGCGAGGGCGAGCGGTGAGGTGCGGCTGCGGCCGAGGCGCTCGCGCACTGAGGGCGTAGAGCGACGTCGTGTGCTCCGAGCGGCGCTGCGAGATGAACTCGACCTTGTCCCTGCACATGACGCCCAGGAAGTTCTGCAGCTTGCCGGGGTCGATCTTGCTCAGCTCCGCGTTGGTGCTCCTGTGGCACTCGTCCAGCAGCGCCTTGAACTCGACAGACTCGGCTGTGGGCAAAAAAAAACACCCCCAAAGGCGTCAGAACCACCCAGGCAGAGGCTCTCTGCTGCACACCTCCCTCGCGCGTGAGGCGCAGCATGATCTTCACGATCTCGCAGGCCACGGGGCTGATCTTCTCGGCCACCAGCGCGAGGCACGCCTTCTCCCTGTCCTCGTGCACAAACTGCGCGTAGTTGATCGTCCACAGCGCGCTCATCTCGTCCGTCGCGGACCCCGAGACGGCAGCGGCCGGCTGGCCCTCGGCGGCGGCGGCGGCCTCCCTCTGCCTCTGCGCCTCGAGGCCGCTCAGGTCCAGCGTGCCCTGGAACGGCGCCGGGGCCTTGGGGCCCTCGTCGTCGTCGCGCATCCGCTCGTCCGCGTCCTCGCGCTCGGGCCGCTCCTCGGCGGCGCGCACGGCAGCGACGTCGTAGCCGGCGATCAGCGCCAGCTCGCCCATGAGGTCGCCGCCCTCGTCGGCGTGCCGCGAGCGCTTGGACGCGCGCGAGTGCGACTCGTCGTCGCCGCTGGCGTCCTCGGCGGCGTCCTTGGCCGACTTGCGCCCGCGCTTCTTGGGCGTCGACGCGCTGCTGCTGCTGCCGCCGCGCCCGCGCCCGCGCTTGGGCTTGGGCGCGCGCTCCTCCTCGCTGTCCGAGTCGTTGCGGCCGCGCTTCGACGACGCGCGGGGCTTCTCCGCGGGCGCCGCAGCGGCAGCAGGGTGAGGCGGAGGCATGTCGGCGAGCGCGAACGCGGCGTTGCTGTCAGCGGGCGCGGGCGAGGACTCGGGAGCCGCGGCCGCCTGGGGGGCCGGAGAGGCCGCCGTGTCCGCGGCGGGCTTGTCTGCGGCGCCCCGGGAGCGGACAATGTACCGCGAGGTCGCCAGGGCCCTCACGGCACGCTGGGACGGGCCACAGAGGAGAGAGAGGTGTGTCAGGCACCCATACGCCCGCCACGACTTTGTGTTTTCGCAGAAAATCAATTGATTCCGTCAATCGGTTCTGCTGTTTTTGCCTGGCGCGTTTCTTGGCGCGAGATGACGCATTCGCGCGAAAAATCCGCGCGGATAACAGGAACACGCAGACCCGCACAACGTTGCGCCTGGGGGTGGGGGAGACGAGACACGGCATCTTTGGCCAACGCCGATTATTTTCCACGGCGCTGACATTATTTCGGCCAGAGAAACGAATCTTGGAACGCTCTCGTGACGTGGCGGCGCGCAGAGGGCGGCGGGAGAGAGGGGGACGGAGGCCAACCTTGATGTTCTCCCTGTCGCGCGCGTCGAACGCGTGGCCGTACCGCGCGAGCCACGCCGGCGCCGCCTCGATGACGTCATTGACCGACGCGCTGCCGCGGGCGCAGAGGACGTCGACGACGATCTCCGCGTGGCGGCCGAGGGCCTCGCCTGCGCGCGCGGCCAGGGCGGGCAGCTGGAGCCTGCGGAGGGCGGCGTCGGCGTCGAGCTCGTAGGCGACGGCGGCGCCGGCGGCGACGGCTCTGGCGACGCCGTGGTCGAGAAGCGTCGCGACGCAGCGGCGGGCGGCGGCGGCGTCGAGGCCGGCGCCGTCGCGGAGCTGGGCGAGGGACTGGCGGCCGTGGCGCGAGAGGTGCGAGGCGACGCGCTCGCAGAGGTCGCCAAAGTGCTCGCGCACGACCGCCTGGACGAGCTGCGCCTTGAGGTCGCTCATTGTTCTGTGTGAATCTCCTCGGTATCTCGAGAAGATATCCGGAGATACGAGCATCAAGTTCGGCCCTCTCCGCTTGACAACGTGGCAATGGATGCCGCCTTTCCGGATTGTCGCCAAACATAAAAGAAGGAACGGGCAGAAACACGCAGGAAAGATACTATTCTATTCCGGAGATACGCGTATCTATCTATCACAACCCCTCGTGAGAATCTCGGGCGGGAAAAAAGAGTACAAGTGAGTGTTGAAGCGTTAACGAACTTCGCGTCATCGATGGAGGTGCGGTGGACCTGCGGCCTCTGCCCCACTGACACGCGGCGCGCACCCCCCAGGCCAGGATCGCCGCGGGCACCGCTGTCTTCGTGTCGAACATCAGCCCCAGCGCGCAGGAGAAGACCGTCACCGACTTCGTCCGTTTCTCACCAAACAACCAAACCAACGCCTCTCGTTCGGTTCTCGCTCCCCCGCCTCTGACGTCTCGCGATCCCGTCTCGGCTACCCCCCCTCCACGCGCACAGTTCTCCTTCTGCGGCGAGATCAAGGAGCTCACGCTGCGCTCGTACGGGACCGCCCCGCGTCTGCGCCCGAATTGGCCGCCAATCTGAATTCGAATTGGGGTCTCTGGCGCTGCCCCCACTGCTCGCCCACCGCAGGACCGCCGACGGCGGCAAGGAGGCGATCGTGGCGTTCGAGACGGAGGCGGCGGCCAAGACGGCCATGCTGCTGAACAACGCGATCATCGTCGACCGCCCCATCGCCATCCGCCCCCTCACTGCCGCCGGTACGCGCGCCCTCGAGACCGCTCCTCCATGCCCCCCCATTCTCTCTATCATCTCTCTCACTTCTCTCTATCGCCACTATCTCTCTGTATCTCTCTCTCTCTCTCTCTGCTCCGCGCTGGCTGGCAACTCACCCGTTGGGGGATGTGCCGTTGCCCAGACGTGTCGGCGCCCACGGGGGCGACGGAGACGAGGGTGGCGGGCTCGGAGATCGAGCAGAAGCAGTTTGGGGGCGTCCCCGACTCGCAGAGGGTCCGCCCTACACACACACACTCTCTCCTCTCTATCCGATGTCCCCCCCAGTGTTCATGGGCGTCTGTGCTGACTTTGTTGCCCCCCGTTGCTGGTGCACAGAGCGCCACGTCGGTCGTCGCGTCGATGATCGCGTCGGGCTACGTCCTCGGCGAAGACATGCGCAAGAAGGCCCTCGAGTACGACGGTGCGCTCTGCCCCACAGCCAAAGAACACCAGAGACCCCACACAGAACACAGCACAGCACGCGAGCTCAGGCTTCCCTTGGCATCACAAGGATGACCCTCCCCCTGCCCTGTCTGGCACACCACGAGCGCTCTGTGCGAGCTCAAGCTGACACGGCCGTTGAGCAGAGAAGCTGAGGATCACGGAGCAGATCAGGCAGTCGGCGGAGGCGGTCAAGGCCAAGGCGGCCGAGATCGACAGCACGATGCACATCACGTCGACGTTCTCGGCGGGCATGTCGTGGCTGGCGAGCACCGTGACCTCTGTCGACCAGACGCTGGGCATCACGTCGACGATCAAGAACGTCGACCAGACGCTGGGCATCAGCACGCGCGCCTCGGCCATGTCCGAGCAGATCATCGAGGGCGCAGCCAACGCCGCCGGCGTCGTGCGCTCGGCCGTCACCGTCGCAGCCGTCACGGCCGCCGACGCCCCCGTCATCCGCGACGGCGTCACTGCCGTGCGCTCGGCGGGCGAGAGGATCACGAGCACCGCCACGCAGCTGCGCCAGGAGACCAGCGCGGCCATCGACGCCAAGCACGGCAGCACCGCCAGCAGCTCGCCCCTGGCGGCCCCGGCCCCCGCCTCCGACCTGATCACCGAGCACGTGCAGCTCAACGACGCGCCTGCCGCTGCTCCTGCCCCCGCCCCCGTCCCCGTCCCCGTCGCCGCCCCTGCCCCTGCAGTGGCGCCCGCGCCCGTGGCTGCGCCCGCCCCTGCCCCTGCCCCTGCCGCTGGTGCTGCCCCTGCGCCTGCCAGGCAGTAGGAGTGGCCAGAGTCAAAGACAACACGGAACGATTGTCAGTCAGCCTGCGAGGGCAGCGCCAATACGGGGTGTGTCTTGTCGGGGCACTACTTCTGTCCTCGGGCCGGCTGAGCTGCCGACTGTGCGGAGCTGTCTGCGGAGCAGCACGTTGTTGAAGAGAGCCCGCTTCATGAGATAGGAACTGATGGCACAAACCCACAGGACCGTTTATCAGCAACTCAATGTGGCTACCAATCAGCAGCCCACAGAGTAGTCAATTGAGTGTTTGGGCCTGAAGACAAACTCTCTCATCAGGAATCCTGCAAGAGCACCGAAGCCCGTGGCACCAATCCCGATTCCGATGGCTAGACCGGCATACCACTTGTTCTCCTGCGAGCACTCGGCGTCGAACTCCGTGGTGTTGACAGTGTACTCCCACAGGGCCACTTCCACTTCCCCCGATGCTGTCCGGCCGTTCCCAAGCTCCCACGTTGTCCTGCCACCTAGAAGCACTCCGCCTGCGTGCGACGGCTCCATCTCGTAGAAGAGCGTGCTTGTTTCTCCATCGCACGTGGACACGAACATGTGAACTTTGGTGGGGCATTTGTTTAGTCGAGCTTTGGGCTTCTCTGTGAATACCTGGGCGACCGTACGTGGAATTGTCGAGCCACCTGGTCCATGTAGAGCACTGCGGCACGAGTAGGGTGCTCCTATTGACGACGTCGTTGTACACGCTCCTGGCGTCTGCCCCGTCATCCGCCTTGCACTTGCCGTCTGCTCTCCTGGCGACTTCCCCGCCCTCAATGTCCACTGTGAGCTCTGCCGTCGTCGAGGCCTCAGAGCTAGTCACTGCAGTCGCCCAGTGGAGTCCGTTGTCGGCCAGCCAGAACGTGTCTGTCCTGTTCGATACCTCCTCGGCCCCCACACGCAAGACGAGCTGGACACGGCCGTGGAGGGGAACGGGCAGCGGGGGAAGCGGTCTGACTTCCTGGCCTGACGCGATCACCGCGAGCACTGCCACGACGACCAGAGACAAGCGCGCCATTACAGCCCCCATTGCGCCTGACTAGGACCGTGGAGGGCGTTGAGTGCAGGCCGTTGCGAGTCGGTGTGGCCTTGCTTCACCGGTGCTACCTCCCCCCCGAATCCGTTGATACCCCGAGAGAAATGGACTGAAACGTGTGCATCCATCCGGACGCGTCACGCGGGTGTTCTGGGGATCAGTGGTTGAGTTGCCGCGCCGCGTTTAGGGGCGTGGTCTCGTCTACCACAGGGTCGTCGTTGTTGAGCGGCTCTGTCTTCTCGCTCTTGCCTTCGGACTGCGGACCCGGCGACAGCACAGGGCCCTCGGGAGTGAACTGCACCTGCGGCAGCCACACGATCGGGGCGAGATCCGGGACTGCGCTAGCGGCCTCTGCTGCTGGACGGGCAGGCATTACTGTCTCGGCGATGCTGGCGAGCTTGAACGACATCCTCGCCAGAGTGCCGCAGGCGACGGCGCTGAGCAGGCGCTCCACGCCCTCGCCAAACGCGAGCACCTTGCCCAGGTCGCTGCGATAGCCCGCGGGTGAGACTCGAGCGGTCGCTGGGCTTCCCCCCGAGGGCGAGCCAGACCTGCAGGGGGAGAACAGGGTCGTGATCATCCAGACGGAGTACATCGTCTGGCACGCGGCCCAGCAGCCGTACTGCACACACAGCAGCCGATCAGACGCAAGGCAGGCAGGGGGAGACGCGGCCGGCCCGTACGGCACAGTAGGCCTCTGGCCTGGCCAGGGCGGCGGGCACGAAGCCGAGCAGCACCGTGAGGCCCAAGACCACAAGCTCTGCGACCATGTACCTCTTCAGCGAGCAGATGCAGATCAGCACGACCAGGAACTGTGCGCCCCTCCAGTCAGTGCGCAGGGAGGGCCAGAGGGGGACAGGGAAGCGGACGGTGTAGCCCATCAGGACGCCGATCAGGGCCGAGTTGCGGTCGCGGACGACTTCGTCCCTGCGGGGGTCGACGGCTGGTGGCTCGACCCCACGGCTGAGGACGCGTGCGAGGGCGACGGCCTTGGCGACGGACACGGCCCCGAAGAGCATCCAGAGGCCCGACAGCGCGAACTCGGTGTTCTGCGCCGTGGTCCCGCGCACGTCGGGCTCGCACTCCCCGGCCCTGACACGCGGCGCCCCCCGTATGAGGGAACAAAAGGAAAAAAGACGAAAGAAGCGCTGCTGTCAGGGGAACTCACCAACGATGGGAGATGGAGGAGCCTGTGCAGACACACGAGACGCACACCAGCGCGCTGGCGAGAGCCGCGTACTGGGTGGGGGAGGGTGCAAGGGTCAGAGGTCGCCCCCGAGCACCAGGGGCAGCAGGGGGGCAGCAGGGATAGCGGGGGGCAGCAGCGGACGAGGAGCAGGAGGAGAGGCCTGCGGCCGAGGGAGCCCAGCAGGCACACGCACAGCGCCACGCAGGACACGGCGCTCACGGACGAGGCCACCACCCTGCCGCGCACGCCCCACTGCTCGCCCAGGGCGTAGCGCGCCAGCAGCGCAGCGACCGGGGGCGTCTGCGGGTCGCGAGCCCCTCAGGGGGGTGAGGGAGGAATGGAACGCTTTGATTGTGCTGGAGAGGGAGGGAAGCCAAACAATTGATGCGGCTGCAGCGGTGAGGTGCAGCACAGAGCGCAGGCGGCGCGTCTGGGGGAGATCGTCGGCGCCGCACGGGGCGAGCACGGGGTCGAGCTCGCGCTGGTCGCCCATTGGGACAGGATACGGGGGTGGTGTGGGCTCGGTTTCTGAAACTCGTGATTTTATTCTTCGCGTGGCGTCATTGATCTCGCGTGATCCAGCCAGCCCAATCGTTGTGATACCGGTAAACAGCGGTCACCACGATGGGTAGGACGTTGAACCACTTCTAGACCATTTATCGTACATGCATATCCCCAAGGGATTCCAAATCGGAACACGTCGAAAGCGTCTAGAAGGTTTCACGAAGAATGTTGGCTTTGGCGACTGGGCTCTGTAAAGCGAATCCGGTGGCCTGCCCTGCCCGCATCTTAACTACGAGTAGGCAAGGAAGCTGGGGAGCTGGGTGTAGCGCTCGAAGAGTGCCCTCCCCATCGCTGTGGGCTGCGAGAAGGCGAGCTCGTCGCGGGCAAGCACGCGGCCGTAGCAGAAGTCCGTGCGCACGGCGTCCAGCAGCCGCGTGGCGACGCCCTGCCTGCGGGCGCTGCGGTGCACCCAGATCCTCGACACCCCGCACGGCGCCTCAATCGGCTCCCCGGCACTCGACTCCTGCGGCACACGGCATGGGCTCAGAGTTGGCGAATTCGTTGCTGCGTGCCTGGGAGGCGGTCGGGACTGGCGAGTTTGGGTCGATTCTGCGGACGTTGCGGGGGCAGGGCTCGATGACGGCGCAGCCCACGGCGCGGTTCGACGAGTCCAGGTACAGGTAGACGCGCTCGCCCGGCACGGCGTCGTCAGCTCCCGCAACCCCGGCGGCAGCGGCAGCGACGTCAGCCCCAGCGCCCAGCTCCTTCAGGGCCTTTGTATGGTTTCCAGCACACAAAGATATTGGAATCAGAAATCATAAAAAGATTCTGAAATCAAAATTCAATTGAATCGCGTACCTGGCAGCGGACCTCGTAGAACAGGCGGCCCAGCGACCGCAGGCGCTTCGGGGGAGGCGGAGGGGACACGGGGTCGCTGGCTCCCGTTCGCGATGACGTGGATGCCAGCTCATCGCGGGCGGCTGATGACGTGGCACGCGGATGCGGGTGCACAAACTCTGCGGAGCTGGCGGCGATCACCCCGCTGCCCAGCGCGTGGTACTCGGCCACGACGTTGCCGCGCTCCCTCCACCCCTTTGCCGAGTGATTTCGGGAATCCACCACGTCAACAGCAAGCGCAGGGAGAATCTCTGCGAATTCGGACTCACGGAGAAGGTGATGGGCGCGGTGTCCCTCAGTGCCTTGCGGTGTATCTTTGCGTGGAGAGCGTCGTCCTCGGTCCCCTGGCTGTACGCTGCACTCCAGCACCGACAAGCAATGGGATTTGCATCAGTTCCAGGAAATATCATGTGGATATTAATATCTCCACCCGCAATGACGCAGATGCGTACTGAGCCCGCACACAGGGCACGTCGTGGAGAGCGACCCCGCCGACTTCTGCCCGAGGTCCAGGAACAGCTGCACGTGCCTGGGCCTCTCCTTGCCCTTCTTCTGCCCAGCGCCCCTCGCGCCCTCCTTGTGCCCGCGCTCGTCCGCCGCGCTGGCCGCGCTGCGCCGGCCATCCCCGCCATCCCCGCCATCCCCGCCAGCGCCGCCCTCGTGGCCCCCGACCCTGGCCCGCTTGGCCGGCGGCATCTCGCCCGCGGCAGAGGCTGCCGGTGCGACGGGGGCGCTGGGCTCCGCGGCCACCGCCCTGGAAGGTTGGGAGCGAGTGAGAGAGAGTGAGAGAGAGAGAGGCCTGGTGTCAGGGCACTTCTTCCTGCGCTGGTACGTGATCATGCGGGTCTTGGCGCCGATTTGACGGCACGTTTCGGCGCCAATTTTGATATTCTGAGCAGATATCTGCAATGAAATATCCAATAGAATCTGGTAACCGGGAACTAGAACACTCGGTATTGCTTGTTAACTTAATGCAGCTGGGTGTCGTTTTTAATCGTCACCCGACGAGGACGAGTCGGCGGTGGACGGCCTTCGGAGCGCCTGCAGCAGCGTGTCGAAGGTGTCGCGCGGGATCATGAGCGTCTGCTGCGTGTCGTCCTCGATGCTGTACGACATCATGTACCAGTTGCTGCCCGCCAGCGACAGCCCGCTGACGTACTGCATCAGCGGCACGTCACCGAACCTGAACGGCTTGGTGGACCCTGTGATGGCCCAGGGGTAGTCGCGGGAGAACGTGTAGCACATGTGCCAGTAGTGCAGCCCGCGGACCTTCTTCTTGCGCTTGACGAAGACCCAGTGGGCGCACGCCACAAAGTCGAGGCCGGGCCCTCGGTCCACGACGGCCGTGCTGCCCCTCAGCGCGCGGCCCTTGGTCCCCAGGAGCTCCAGGAGCCCCGGCCACGACGTGTTGGCCACGACGGCGCACGCGCTGCCGTTGACGCCGGGCTCGCTGTCGAGGTCGCAGTGCACGATGACGTGCGGCTCGACGCTGTACACGAACAGCAGCCGCTTGTCGCTGGGGTTCACAAACGGCATCCAGTTCTTCTCCTGCGAGGAGGGGTGCCAGCGTCAGGAGGGGGACGATAGAGAGAGACAGAGAGACAGACAGACAGAGACAGAGACAGAGACAGAGATAGATCCAGAAGCTGAGCAGCCGCACCCATCTTGTCGGGTTATTGGCGCCAGGCGGGGCCAGCCAGTTCATGCGCATGCCCTGGGGCACGACGGGTCCGCCGCGGGCGACGCCGTTGCCCGGGACGAGCGACGGCAGCACCGACCAGAGGGGGAAGCGGAAGAGGGACATCCTGCGGTGCCCGGACGTGGGGAACGGGCCGTTGGTCACCAGCACGAGCTCGCCGCCGGGCAGCACGAGGCCGCGGGCGTCCTCGAAGCCGCAGCCGACCTCCTCGCTGGCGTTGCAGGGCCTGCCGAGGACGTCGAGGAACGCCATGGGGCCCGAGGTGCCGCGGGCCAGCGAGGGGGCGTACGAGAGCATCGGGGCGTGCGCAGAGTGCGCAGGCGGGTGCGAGAGCGGGCCACCGCCGAGCGAGTGCCATCTCAGCAGCACGTAGGACCTCAGCGACCGCTGGTTGAAGCGCTCGACCCACCTGGCGCGTGGCAGGCGTCAGACAGCGCGTGGGAGGGGGGGTTGGCAGCAACAGCACGCCCGGGGGGGCCAGAGAGCTGTGCTGTGTGGTTCAACGGCCGCCAGCGGACAGCGCAGACAGGCAGACAGACAGACAGACAGAGCGAGCCACACAGTGGTCCGCAAAATTGAAACCGGAAGGGTGGGGGCCCTGTGCTCGTCTGCGAGAGGGGGAGGCGAAGGAGAGAAAGAGAGAGCGGCAGGGAAGGTGCGCAGAACGCAGAGGGAAGTGTGCGAGAACGCCACGAGGGACGAGGGCCCGCGGGCCAGGGCACGCAACGCAGGGCAGCAGGCACACACACGCACACACGCACACACAACTCTCCCCCAGCACAAGCACAGCACGACAGCACGGCGCCAGCGGGGCAGCGGACCTGTAGCAGACGAGCAGCTCCGAGGGGTCCGAGAGGACGCCCGAGCCCGAGCGCTCTGCGCGGGGCCGCCAGTCGATGACGGGCGAGGGGTTGAAGAGGCGCATCGGCGGCGGCAGCCCGCGGACGGCCCCCGAGACGTTGAGCAGCTCGCTGGCGCCGTTGTCCTGCATGCCCGCCGTCGACGGGGCCGCCGCCCTGTCCGCGCGCACGGCGATGACGACGATCCCGCCGATGAACGCCACGTAGGCGAGGCACGCGAGGCCCACGTAGCACACCACGGGGAGCGCGGACCCGGAGTCGGAATCGGCGCGCGGGCGCCTGCGGGCGCGCGGCAGGCGCATCTCGACGTCAGACTCGTCGTCAGATTCGGACTCGGGCGCGGCCGGGGGCGGGGTCCGCGCCGAGGCGCGCGCTGCGCGGGGGGCGGCTGTGCCCGAGGAGGGCGGGTGCATGGGGTGCAGCATGCGGGGGGGCCGCAGGAGCGCCGGACGGGCGGCGGGGCGCAGGACGCGGTGCAGAGGTGCACAGAAACGCAGATGAGTGACCCGCTGATGTCATCGGCCTATATCTTCAGAGAAAAAAATCAGCAGTTCTAGAACTCACCGCCGGACACACCGACGGGAACTCAGCCAATGGGGAGTGCGCGGGTGCGTGGCAAATCACACATGATGCAGCCCAGATCAGAGGAGATGATAGTGGCCTGTGATATTTTCAACCTTTGTTCGGAAGCCACAGAGTCCACTGCGCTGTGGTCGTTCTGGAGAACTGCTCCCTTCTCTCATTGTCAAGCAGCTGATGTATTGCATGCTTTTTATTGAATAATGACACTGCCTTGTTTTATCGAGTCGATGTCAGCCACTGCCACTGGATACGTTGGGACCGTCTGGCTGTCTGGGTGAGGTATTTCTTCATAGTGCACAATGGCTGTGTGAATCACTTCTCCGTTGAAGATGAAGTCGTTGAACGGGACTGCGAACTCCGAATCACATTCAACTGACTGTGATAGCACACAGCATCCTGCAGGTGCTCCCGAGCATAGCAAGATGGCGAGATGAACGCTGTCTCCCCAACAGTCGAATACGCAACTTCGAGGTGTCAGAACGACACCCACGTGCTCCGATCCTGTGTGAATTGCTGCTTTGTAACCAATACGTAGACCACAGCTCGGTGCAATGATATCCCGACTTCGAATGACTGATGATGCGAAAGCCAGTGCTTTCAAACAGTGATCACTGAGATCTTGCTGTATGTTACCAACTGCAACAAAGATCGGACCTGTATCTTCAATTACAAAATGCGTGAATTTAATACGAACCTGAGCACTTTAGAGTTAGAAAGCCACTTGATTTTGCCATATCATTAAAATGGCAGTTAAGCGTGTTAAGGAACAGAACTACATCAACAGGGTCGATAGATCCGAATAGGAACTCAAAATCAGCCACCTCGCAGACCTACTGACTGTTGGAAGACAGAGTTAACTGGAATGGTGCGTACCACAACTGTGCAGCTGGGAACAAATTGATGAACGTAGTGAGATTGACTGGATGTATTCATCATACTAAACACGATTCCTCGGGGAATGATCCCGGTGATAAGATGAAGGGCAGTCTGTTGCTCCTTTTCGTTGTCAGATAGATTTTTCTCTGCCAATACATGCGAACGAAACCAACTTCGTATCCTCCATTCAGACTCGTACATAAGCATAATCAAACCAATGGTGGTACAAAGATACCAAAGCATTGATTCAGCGCCATATCTGAAACTATCAGTGATCGAGTGTAGAGAGATCGAAGATACCTTCGTGTTTTGTATTGGCGGATCTGAGAGAAGAGCAGAACAACGATCTGGGGCAGAACGCAATACCCAGGTAGCTTCGAGAACATAATGAGTGCTTGCCACGATACGATACTCCCAACTAGGGGATCATATAGTGACATATCAAGTGACGAGTAACAGAGAATTGCTGTGTCAATACATGTGAATGTCAATACCAGAATGGCGTTTAGAGCAGCTCTGCGGTACAATCGAGTGAACGTGAACAGGAAGAGAATAAACAAAGGCACACTGAGCAGAATTGTGGCCTTATTGTACATCAGCCAGATGTCACCATGGAACAGTGCAGCAATTGTGCACAGAAACCCCGCCCAGATGCAGGCTAACGTAAATACTGACCATCTAAGAGAACTCCGGAATGACTTGAAAGTGAATTCCAGATATCTTCACAAGCACATGCGATGAGTCTATGGAAAACAAATTGGTGTCCGTACTGTTTCTCTTGGTTCCAGGTACATTCTACCAGCTTCGGGGTCCGAACATCGTTGTTAATACCATAGGCTGCAACCTCCGACAAGGATATAACACGGCAATTGTTCAATTCGAAACAGCTTTTCTCGCTTGTACTGTGAAAAAGTGGAAGTCAATGAGAATGCGGGAAATCACTGATTACATTGGTTGATAAAACGTCTTCGGGTTGACAACCATCTGGTATGGCAAGATTGCGCCTCCGAGTCGGGAGAGGTAGACACTCTCGTGCAGTGGAATAACTTTGAGGAAATCGCCTGCTTGTGCGGAGACCTCGGAAGTCACCAGGATTTGATCAGCACTGGCCGCTTCAGCCAGTCCATGAGCGATGGGAACCGTCACTACAGCGGTCGTGAGTCACTGACAAATCCGATGACGCACATCCCCAGACATCGTAGCGCGGGTTCTCGAGCCCAATGACGCCAGCGACCACAGGCCCCGCGGAGATGCCAATTGAGACCGACAGGCGTTTGTCCTCTTTTGAGCCGAGGGCCCAGATAATCTGTTGGACTTCGTTGGCGAACGAGCACGCATTCCTTGAGCACGATCCGGACCCCCTGTGGAATCGTTAGCAGAGTGTGCGATTGCAGATGCACTGCTGAAGGCCGGAAGCGTAGACGAATCGCGAACCGAAAGAGGTAACAAAACGGGTGGAATGGGCTGGCGCGACTGCCTCTATCGCCGAGAGTGTGTGGGATAGCAGGCGCATCTCATCCGCTTTGTCACCGTGAGGCATACTGAAAATGACCACCACGATCGCGACGCACTCGAGCCTGTCGGAAATGACTGCTGCAACAATGAGCGCCTTGAGACCCTATTGGATGAGGCTTACCCCTATGCTCTCCCTGGATATCCAACGGCTCTCCCTCGGAGTCGAGGACAGCGGCGTGCCGAATGGCGTCCACTCGTTCCTGTATTAGGTGCCTGGCGACATCCGATGGGAATAGGGCATCGACAATGGCGTCTGTCCGCTCTCGCTCGACCTCCCTCTGCCTTCTGCTCCTCTCAGTCACGAGCGCCGCCCCGAACTCGCTCTTGCGGTCTCGAGTGACCAAGTAGGCCACCACGATGTTGAACAGGCACCCGCTAGCGTACGCTGCCGGGTGGTACCACCCGACGCTGTTGCCCAGAGCGATGAACCCCGCGACCAGAGCGACCCCGTGAAACGCCCCCGACAGCGCCAGCGACGCGAGGACGCGGGGCCACGGCACACAGCCGAGCGCGATGAACACCCAGGCAGCAGTCAGCGACAGCGCGGTGCCCAGAAGGCGCGGGACGTCGAAGGTGAGCGAACGGTCAGGATGGGACGACGAGGGCTGGTGGCTCTCAGGGCTGGGCGACGCAACACCGCACCAGAAGAACCCGTAGAGCGTCGAGACGCCCGAGGCGATCCCGACGACGCACAGCAAGGTTTCCTGAGCGACGAGGGCGCCTTTGCGCAGTGCGAACACCCACATCGAAAACGCGACGATGGCCGTCGACACGACGCAGGCAAGGGCGCAGTAGGCGAACGCGTCACCGACACAGCTGTCCGACAACGGGGGGTCGAATCGGGCGGCGAGGGCCAGGGCGAGGAACGACAGGAGCTGAAACGCGGTGTAGCTGACCACCACTGCGGGACGCAGAGACGAGGCGATGTGCCGCTCGCAGAAGGCTTGGTCCAGGTCCGCCGAGGGGAACCGCAGGGCCCACGTCGAGGGCGAGCAGCTGCCGTCCTGCGATTGATCGGACACCATGGTGGCAGCGTACACGTGCGGAATGGTCCAAAAATAACATGAGCCCGAAAGAGGAACTTAAGTCGGGCCGAAGGGTCCGCGAATCAGCGAAAGGGAAGTATCCGGGTCGGATAGTCGTTGTTCATTTGCGCGCACCTACTTGGGAGAGATAGAGAGAGAGAGACCGACGACTATGGTGTTATAGTAAAGCTATTGATATTGGATGGAATCCGTGCTACAGGGCACGTACACGCTGGCAACAATCTGCTCCTCAGGTGCTGCCTGGCATGTCTCTGTGTCGCGGCTCAGCTCAGAGCTCTCCTTCCCGAAATCGAAGTCCGCCAGTGCATAGGTCGAGGCGATTGAGAAGTACTCCGAGGTCGTCCCGGCATCCTGGCCTCGGAACAGGGCTGTGTGGACAGCCATCCCGTTGTATATGAAGTCGCGATATGGAACTGTAGGCTCGGAGTCACACTCGACTGTACTTGATATAACTGCGCAGCCGGCAGGTGCCCCGGAACACAGAAGCTCGGCAATCTGAACGCTGTCTCCCCAGCAGTCAAAAACGCAACTCCTGGAGGTCATGACAACGCCCACGTGCTCGGGGCCCGTGTGAACTGCTGTCTTAAGCTGCAGCAGATATCCACAGCACTGAACAAACTCCTTTCGCTTCCGGAGGATGGACGTGGCGAGAGTAACAGCTTTGGTACAGTGGTCACTTATGTCCTGCTGTATGTTACCCACAGCAACGTATTTTGGGCCTAAACGATGTTAGTTGTGTGGAATGAATCGAAAAACGAAGTACCTGTGCACTTCAAAGGGAAGAAGCCAAGAGGCTTCGCAATGCCGTTTAGGAACGAGTGATAAGAATTGAGGAAGAGAACAGAGTGAATCGGGTCTGCCCTGTGAAATACAAGCTCGAAGTCCATCACCTCGCAAATCTAAGTGCCGGATAAGACCCAAGGAAAGGGTTCATATGATCGTACCACAACAGAGCAACTCGGTTGGCTCTGAAGAACATAGTTCGGCTGCGCAGACGTGTCCATCATTCGGAATACGATGCCGCGCGGGATAACAGTGGTGATGAGGTGTAATGCTGTCTGCTTTTCCCTCTCGTTCTCGTTCAGGTTCCTTTCGGACACTACTCGTGACCGAATCTGGCTCCGTATTCTCCACTCAGACTCATACATTATAAGCAAAAGTGCTAGCGTGGCACTCAGATACCACAGCACTGTCTCTGGGCCAAATCTACAAAGCACTCTCAGCTTTGATGAGGGTGCTGCTGGCTGCGTACACTCCATTGGCAATATGGCGGAACTGCGCCAGGAAGAGCGCCACGATTTGAGGAACCACAATGTAGCAGGGCATCTTGGAGACAACCATCGCTGCTTGCCAGGACACGTCCATGGAGAGAAGAGGATCGTTGAGAGATCCGAGGGTAGAGGAGAAGCACAAGAGCGCAGTGATTGCAACTGCCAGGGCTGCGAGAACTGCGCAGTACAGAGGAGTGCTCCTTTTGTACACTCGCGAGAGAGCCAACAGGCTGATGGCCCACGGCAACGCGACTGTGATGACCGTGAACACGCTATAGAGGCCGCTCCTGTCTCCGTGTCCAACGACAACAAGGAGCAGAAGGAATGCAGTCCATATGAGAGCAATAACAAGTGATGACCATCCGACCGCCCTGTTGTGTGCCCGAGCACAGAAGCTCAGGAAGCTGGGGAATGGCGCCGAGTCAGAGACCATGAAAGGGAAAATGAAGGCATTGATGGGGACTTACTCCTTCTCTTCATTCCACGGGAAGTAGAGTAGAGTGGGCACTCCAACTTTGTGGCGAACAAAAGAAGATGCTGCTATCTCCGTGAGGGGAATGACTCTGCAGTGGTTCAGCTCCAAGCATCTCGACTCGGCCACGCTGCGGCAGAGAGTGAGTGCTGTATCTGGAGCAAGAGAAGCTGCACATGGGAACATAGTCGGGGTTTCGTTCCACGGAGAGCTGGTACGGTACGATGGAGCCCACGCAGCACACATCCACCCGCTCCTTCATCGGCTTGATATCGAAGTGGCTGCCTGCCTTCTTGGCGACGTCGCGAGTGACCAGTATCTGGTCGACGCACGCCGTGTGCGCTAGTCTGTCTGCCACAGGGACGATGTCTGCATCATTGCGCTTGTCGTGAGTGCTCTGGCTGCCAGGACAGCGAATGGCGTACAGCTCCAGACGTCGTATCGAGGATTCTGCACGTTAATGACCCCGGCGACAGCAGGGCCCGTGGCGATGCCAATGGAGACGTACAGGCACTTGCCCAGCTCGGTGCTGAGGGCCCAGAGCGACTGCTGAACTTCGGTGGCAAAAGAACATGCATTTCGAGCGCAGGACCCTTTCTCCCTGCCAGGGCCACCAGTCAGTTGCTCGTGTCCGGGGGTTGGAACTTCCGCGCACTCCCGCAGGCCAGATGCGAAGACGAAGCAGAACCCGTTGGACGAGACTCTGGTCGTGCAGTTTTTGGACGCAACATATTCGATCGCCGTGAGTACTTTGGACAGCGTGGCGAGCTCCTCGCCCTTCTCCCCTTCGGGGACGCCCACAATGACGGCAATGAGGGCAACACAGTCGAACTTCTCAGCGAAGACTACAGTGAATGCCCCCTGAAGTCAGCGCGAACACCCCGGGAAGGGATTCGTCGTACTCGTGGGCTCCCCGTTGTCCACCAGCGGCTCCCCCACAGAGTCGAGGGCAGGGGCGGCCCGTATGGCCTCGACGCGCTCCTGCATCAGCTTCTTGGCCACCTCGGACGGGAACAGCGAGTCGACGATCGCGTCCGTCCGCGCGCGCTCCACCGCCGTCTGCCTGCGGCCTCGCTCGGTCAGCAGCATCGCCGCGTACTCGCTCTTGCGCTCCCGCGTCATCAGTCGTGCGATCAGCGCGTCGAACAGGGCGGCCCCGATGAAGGCGGCTGGCTGGTACCAGCCGGTCGAAAGGTCGGTGGCCAGGAACGCCGCCAGCAGGGCTGCGGCCTGTATGGACAGGGAGAGGAACAGGGCCACCAGGACGCGCGGCCACGGCACGCACCCCAGGAACAGGAACGCCCACGAGGCAGTCAGAGACATGGCCGAGCACAGGAGCCGCGGGACGTCGTAGTTTATCATCTGCTGCTGCTGCTGAGCGCTGGGCGACGACGAAGACGAGTGCTGCTGCTGCTGCTGCTGCTGAAGCGCAGAGTCCACGCGTGGGCGGCACCTGAGCGACCCCGCCAGCGTGGCCAGCGCCGAGGCAGAGCAGACGAAGCAGACGAGCAACTCCTGGGCGACGAGAGCGGCCCGGCGCCACGAGAAGAGTGAGATGGAGAGCGAGACGACCGCCGAGGCCACGACGGCCCCCAGGGCGCAGACAGCGAACAGGTCCGCGCTGCACTGGTCCGACAGCGGCGGCCTGAAGTGGGCGGCGAGGCCCAGCGCCAGGAACGGCACGAACTGCGACGCCGCGTGGCTGAAGACGACCGACGGCCTCAGGGCGCTGTCGACGTGCTGCGAGCAGTAGGCCGACTCGACGCCGGCAGAGGCGAAGCGCAGAGTCCACGGGGACAGCGCACCGCTGCCGTCGTCGTCGGGAACCGGGACGGGGACGGGGACGGGCTGCTGGCCTGCCCCCTGCGGCTCGCACTTCATCGAGGGCGACGAGGAGAGCCCGAGAATGCAATGTCTAATTGTGGAAAGTGCTGCGGACTGAGAAATCGCTGCCTCCGATTGTCGCCCGAATTACTCAGTGGCCAGGCATGGGCCATTCTCACAAACCACGCGGAAATGACCCCTTCTTTTCCGTTTTTCCGCTGTACGGATCTCTCTCGCATGCGTGGGGATGCGAGGATTCAGGAAAGGCGTCTTGTGAAGAGCGGATGCCCCAGAAGACGATTCCTAAGTGAATGTGCTTACACGCGACTGTATGGGAGGGACTGAGGGCGCATTCACCGAAATTCGCATTTCTCGCACCCTGGCTTTCTCACATTCAATTTCCCTCAGTCCGAGTCTCGAAGGAGGCGGCAAGAGGCTGCTTCCACCACAGGAGTTGATGGGAAAAGACTGCTATTCGTATTTTTGACTGTTTGTACGACGTATGATGACAGAGTGTGGGTGCAGTCAGTTGTTTTGACGTCTCAGCCGCCCTACACGGAGGAGGCCAGCTCGGCGTTGTCCTTGGCCGGTTTTGAGACGTCGATGGCGCCGAGCTCCACGGCGACAGTAGTGCTGTCGCACTTGGGGCTCGAGAGGTCGATCTTGGGCAGCTCGCTGCCGGTCTCCTCTGTCTCGCCCTCGGGCTTCTCGTCGTCCTCGTAGGTGAAGCGAGGGAGCCTGACGATGCCGTTGTAGATGACGGCGCCGATGATGAGCAGCACGAAGCCCGCGACCTGGAACCAGGACCACTTGGTCCACTCCTCGCCGTAGCGCTCGTTGATGCAGTAGAACGTGAGCAGCTGCCAGAACCAGACGAGGATGCTGCGGCACGCGTCGATGATCGTGCGGTGCACGGCGCTCAGGTACTTGGTGATGCTGATGCCGAAGAAGTTGAACATCGCGTCCGAGCAGATGTAGACGAGGATGTAGAACAGCAGCGGAATGTGGTTGCCCATCATCATGAACGCGTCAATCACGTTGTCGAACGACCCTCTCCGCATCGAGCTCGGCTGTCGTTGCGACGGATCCGTGAGTCCCGTGCGTGTCACAAAATTGGCAAGGGGGAGGGGGGTGCTCACGTTGTTGCCGGGGATGAAGTAGGTGATGGGGAGCACGACGAAGATCATGAGGGTGACGCCGAAGCAGCCCTCGGTGCCGGGGACCTGCAGCGGGTGCAGGTCGCGGTGCTTTCGCACAAAGTACTCCTGGACGACCATCTGCGTGCCGGACATGGCCATGGCCACGATGACCAGCACGATGCCCAGCGCGGACTGCCACGCGGGCTGCGAGGACGACTCCTCCTCCGAGCTGCCCGACCCCGTGGTGGAGCTGGTCGTCGTGAACACGCTCGACAGACCGACGAGGATCAGCCCGGCGATCGTGATCGAGACCGCGAGCCACTTGTACATGAGCGTCTTTCGCTTCAACAGGACCCTCTGTGTTTTCAACACGCGTCAGAATACCGCATTCATCAAGCCGAAATCTGGTGCAAGAAATAAAAAACGTACAGTCGCGATGCAGGAGAAGATGATGAGGGAGCCGCGGAGCATCTGCCAGACCGAGGCCTTGCAGTAGAGCAGGCCGATGCTGGAGAGGCTGGTGCCGAGGAAGTCGAGCGACGCGGTGATGGCGAGGTACGGGGGGAAGATCTCGAAGAACTTCATGGGCTGCACGCTCTCGGCCTTGGTCTTGCTCTTCCAGAATCTTGACGCGAGGAACGCCCACATGCACAGCGTCTCGGCTGCAGAGGGGGAGGAGCGGCGGTGAGCGCGTCGTTGTTTTCCATGCGAGTCATAAATAACGATTTGCGTGCGCATCGAGAAAAAAAGGCAAAAAAAAGGTTCGCAGGGCATCGGCTCCACCCAGAACCGAGGAGCGAGAAACGCATTCGGCAACGGGAACGACGGGGTGACGTGCGGGAGAGGGACGGGCGTTGTGTGCCGTTGGATGCGTGCGGTCTCAGCGGGTTTCGCACGTGCAGTGTTCCTTTTTTGCTGCTTATGATGCGCTTTTCCGTGTGGATGCGGTGTGGGCGTCTGCTGGGGGAGGGTGCAGTGTCGTGCGCGTGTGTACCAGTGAACATGAAGAGGGTCTGGCTGTAGGGGTGGTGGAACTGGTGCTCCTTGCCGCCCCAGCCTCTTGAGTAGCTGTTGTCCGAGGCCTTGACGAGGATCGTGTCGACGACGCCCGTCATCAGCATGCCGAGCTCCATCAGCCCGCTCTTCACCGTGAGAGTGCCCGACATCTCGTACGCGTGTGTGATCGCTGGGGCCTTGGCAGGCGGGTGGCCGTGGTCGGAGGGAAAAGGGGAGGGGCCGGCGAAGACAGGCGGGACCGGCGAAGACAAACGACGTTTAGTTGTGAACTGAAGATATACGCCAGCGTGAGCAGCCCCCTTTTTTTCTCCCCCTGTGCACCTCCCCAACCGTTTCTCATCTTCCATGAAAAACGCAGGTAGCAAAACTGGGAGGAGACCCAGAAAAAAATCCGTTATTTCGCGGGCTCGGTTCTCCGCAGTCCCGGCAGCGCGTCGCACACACGTGGCCGGTGAGGGAGCGCACGCGAACACGGGCCGCGGGACGCTCCCCTACCGTGCCCCCGTGCCCAGTGGGCCGCACCAGCGCTCGCATCAGACAAAAGTGCACACGTGCGAAGCCCGCGGAAAAAAACGCTGCGGGCGCATGGAAATACGTCAGAAAAGCTGTGGGAGTGGTGTGGGGAGGGGCTGCTGGAGTGCCTGGGAGTGGGGGGCTCCCCTCCCGTGCAAAAACGCCCATGGGACGCGCGGAATTCGGTGGGTGCCGCCGCAGACCCGCTCTGCGCCGCAGGCGGCCGGGCAGAGCGGCACTGATAGAAACGGAGCCCACACCACAACAAAAGAAAAATTGACTGCCGTTTTCTTGTGGAGCCGGTATCGTAACTTTCGCCAACGGATCTCCGGCTTCTTTCGGGGCGAGGCGGTGACGCCGGCGCGCGTCTGCGCCGGTTCCACTGCGCAATTCGCGTCCTGCCAACGAAGATGCGCCTCTGGGGCAGAAGGGCGTGCGAATTGCCTCTTGGGGCGGTTTGTTCACTGCCCAACTGAATCGTGCAGAGTCTACATCTATAGACCAGCTCGCTGGGGGCTCACGCAGTGGGCCCGTATTACCGCGAGGACGCGAATTCGAATCGCGGGAGCGATCCCTGGGCGTTGGGCGCGCCTCCAAGTGTTGACTTTGTGACGAGCTCAGGCAACTGGCTTTTCACAGCGCCTCTGCTTTTCCACTTTTCAGATCAACTGCGTGGGCAGAGAGCGTTGTTCAGCGTTTGGATTTGCACGCGGCGGACTGCGGGTCGCTTAAGGAGGGGGTGTAGTATGATGACAACAGTGTGCATGCAGTCTCGAGTCTTGGCGACAGTCTGGGGCCCCTCAGACCGAGGAGGCGAGCTCGGCCTTGTCGGCCGCTGGCTTTGAGACGTCGACGGCCTCGCCGAGCCCCGGCGTGGCGTTGCTGTTCTCGTTCGTGTCGCCGGATCCCTTCTCCAGTTTGGACATCTCGGCCCCGGTCTCCTTGGTCTGCCCATCGTCCCAGTCCTCGCTGTCCTCGTAGGTGAAGTGCGGGAGCCGCAGGATGCCGTTGTAGATGACGGCGCCCAGGATAAGCAGCACGAAGCCCGCGACCTGGATGCCCGAGTAGCGCGTCCACTCCTCGCCGAAGCGCTCGCTGATGCAGTAGTAGGCGAAGAGCTGCCAGATCCAGACGAGGATGCTGCGGCACGTGTCGATGATCGTGCGGTGCACGCTGCTGAGGTACTTGGTCACGTTAATGCCGAAGAAGTTGAACATCGCGTCCGAGACGATGTAGACGAGGATGAAGAACAGAAGCGGGATGTTGTTCCCCATCATGATGAACGCGTCGATGATGTTGTCGAAGGACCCTCTCCGCATCGAGCTCGGCTGTCGTGGGCAACACCGTCAGCACACCCGCGACAATCAATTGAATTCGCAGAATAGCGTTGAATACTCGAGGGCATCACGCACGTTGGGGCCGGGGGCGAAGTAGGTGATGGGGAGCACGATGAAGGTGAGCATGAGCAGGCCAGCCACGCCCTCGGTGCCGGGGACCTGCAGCGGGTGCAGGTGGTACTTGCGGACAAAGAACTCCTGCAGGACCATCTCGGTGCCGTTGAGCGCCATGGCGACGATGACGAGGACGATGCCCAGGAACGTCTTCCACGCCTCCTGCCCGGCCTCCTCCTCCGAGCTGCCCGAGGCCAGCGCGGCGCTCTCGGTCGTGAACACGCTCGACAGGCCCACGAGGATCAGCCCCGCGATCGTGATTGCCACAGCAACCCACTTGTACATCGGCGTCTTTCGCTTAAGCAGAATGCGCTGCGAGACACAGAATTTCGCAGGTGAGATCGGACGACAGAGAAAACGGGGGGAGAAAAGGACAGCCAGCGCGTACAGAGACGATGCAGGAGAAGATGATGAGGGAGCCGCGGAGCATCTGCCAGACAGAGGCCTTGCACCACATGAGGCCGATGCTCGAGATGCTCGTGCCCAGCAGGTCGAGCGTCGCGGTGATGGCGAGGTACGGCGGCAGGATCTCGAAGAACTTCATCGGCTTGACCTCCTGGTGCGTCCACTTCCGCCAGAGCCTGGTCCCGAGGAACGCCCACATGCAGAGGGACTCGGCTGTGCCGTGGGGAGGAAGGTACAGTTGCGATTGTGAGCGGTGCACGTTTTTGAACTTCGGAGAGTAGGGAAAAAAGTAATTGCGGTTTTGTTTCTCAAGTCTCCTCTTCTATCAAGGCCGAGGCGCGCCGGGGTCTGCACAGCTGGGCGGAGAGCCGGTCCGCGCGAGGCGGTGCTTGTGGGCTGGGCTCAATTCGGTGGGGGGACAACAGGACGAATGAGGAAAACCGAGAGAATTCGCATACCGTGACAAGAGGGCCCTTGGGTGTGGGGTGTGTTTTGCCCGCAGAGCTGTGAGGGAGCGAAGTGCCGCAGCTGCAGCAGCTGTGCTCGTACCGATGAACATGAAGAAGGTCTGGCTGTAGGGGTGCTCAAACTTGTGCTCGATGCCGCCCCAGCCGACCGAGTAGCTGTTGTCCGAGGCCTTGACGAGGATCGTGTCGACGACGCCCGTCATCAGCATGGCGAGCTCCATCAGCCCGCTCTTGAGCGTGATTATTCCCGACATCTCTCCGGGGTTGCGTGGGGCTCTGGTACACTATCGGGGGAGACGGAGCGTGGACGGAGGGAAAAGCGGAGGTGGGGCCGGCGAAGAGAGGGGCCGGCGAAGATAGGGGACCGGCGAAGACAAACGCCTTATGTTGTGACACCAGAGATTCGATATGACGCTGGGGGCACGTTTCTCAGGCGCACCAGGCCTTCTTTCTCACTTTCCCCCCAAATTTCTCAACACACAGGGGAAATCCCTGCAAAATGGGTACGCGATGCAGAAAGCGACCGTTTGTAGCATTTGGGTGTTCATTCCCCTTCTTTGGAGGCGACTGCCCACCATCCCTCGGGTAAATTGGAGCCCCTGTGCGGCTTATCACGGGACACGAGCCGCCGCAGTGTCGACTCCTGGGAGAGAGAGCAGTATGTGGGAACAATAAAACAATTAAAAAGTCTGTTTGAATCCGGCTTACCTGGTGCACCTTGGATTGTTCACACCTGAAGTCCGCCCCAGGAGAGAGAAACTTGAGTAGATCCCTCCTAAGAGCACATTCAGTGACAGACAACAAATATCAACGAATAATACGGTATTTGATGACGCCCTACTGGTGTTTAAGTGCCACAACAGTTGCCGGCTGGACCACAAGGAGCACGGGTTCTGCCAACCGGTTGCACGCCCAGGGCCCACCTTATCCCCAGAATAATAAGAACAGACGGTTCGACCACAAACTTGGGAAGGCAGTTGTTGTGGGTTCTGACAATCTACGAAAATCTGTGTTGGTGTGATGCGTGACCAGTTCTAAAAAATCCGACCAGCGACGTGATAAGGTACTAAAGAACACAAAACGGTGAGCGTGCAGACCAAGGCACAGCGACCGAAGGGACCACAGAGATGGGGGAGAAACAAAGGAGGACAAGCTGAGAGGGGGGGAAAAGAGAGACGGGAGCGCGACCGGAGAAGACGGCAGCTGGCTGGCTGCCCGGCTGGCTGGGTGTGGCCCGGAGGGTCACACGGTGGTGAGCACCTCCCACGAGTGCTTCCTGTGGGCGGCGCGCGTGCGGCGCCACGACTCGTTGGCGGCGCCGGCGCCGTCAGACTCGCTGACGACCGAGGCGCTCGTGTCGAGCTCGTCCGAGGCCGTGTACCTCGCGTACTCTGCCGACGACCACCTCGTCCACTCGCTCGTCACGGCGCTGGCCGCGAGGTCGCCCGCCAGCACGCAGCCGCACCTGATCGCCTCCTCGCGGCGCTCCTCGAGCCGCGCGAACACCCGCGGGCTCGTCAGCGCCCCCAGGAACAGCGGGGCCAGCGGCGCGCGCCTCAGGCTGCGCGCGCTGACGGGCAGGCGCTCGGCGCCGACCATGTCGAGGGCCTCGCAGAGG
Organism: Mastigamoeba balamuthi; assembly: GCA_902651635.1. Classification (NCBI taxonomy): domain Eukaryota; phylum Evosea; order Mastigamoebida; family Mastigamoebidae; genus Mastigamoeba; species Mastigamoeba balamuthi. Next base: position 1,361,304 of record CACRSC010000010.1, read on the forward strand.
AAGTCGCGGAACGGCGGGGCCTCGCGCGGGTCCGCGTAGGCCTCGCGGGCGACGGCCGCGTGCAGCTCCTCGAGCGCCTCGCGGGGCACCTCGGGGCCGTCGGGCCCGCAGACCACGCGCAGCCAGAAGTCGACGCTCGTCGGGTGGCGCCGGTCCTCCTCGCTGTACAGGAACCACACAAAGTCGCTGAACGTCATCCGCGACACGTCACGCGGCGGCGCCCGCTGGCTCGACAGCGGGATGGGGTGCAGGCTCGCGGCCCGCGCCGCCGCGTACTCGGTCAGCGCCTGGCCGCCCCCGTAGGCCGCCAGCTCGTGACCGCTCAGCGACCCGGCGCCCGTGACGTCGAGCTCGCGGAACTTGCGCTGCGCCACGTAGAAATCCTGATATTTCAACGCGAAGATTGTCGCGGATCAGATTCCCGATTCCGGCTTCGTACGTCACGACGCGTGACGTGTTGGGCGATGATGCAATGCCGGGAAATTAAGGAGGAGGTGCAGTGCCGCACTGTGTAGCAGAAGAGGTCGCGCTCGTCGTGGCAGGCATCGGCGCCCGAGTCGAGCGCCGCGAGCGCGCGGCGCAGGGGCGAGCGCGCCAGCGCGCGGCGGGTGAGCGCCTCCGCTCCCGCGCCCGGCGGCACCCCCGCGCTCCTGACGATCCTCGTGATGACGTTGTCTATGTACCGAGGTATGAACTCGGGCGCGTCCCTGCAATTCCATAAAATTTTCAGGAATTCACGGAGAATTTGAGCCCCCAAGACAATTGCGAGAATATGGAATTCCCGAGGAAAGAAGAGAAGAATGGAAGAGAAGAACGAACAGAAGAAGAAGAAAAGCTCTCACAGCCCCCCCCCACCCTTTCCCGCGCCGCACCTGCGCAGGAACCTGAGCGACTCGTTGGTCGCGACCACGTTGGCCACGAGCCCTCGGAGCTCGGACATGGGCACGGGCTCGACGGCGTCGGCCATGGGCGCCTCGATCGTGGGCACGGCCGGGCTGAGCTGCAGCGGCGGCGGGCTGCGTCCGCGCGGCCTCTTGAGCCTCTGCGTCTCGCGCGGGGGGCTCGGGGGGGGCTGCCCGCGCGCCGCCTTGGCCACCGCGGGCCCCGCCGGCCCCAGCAGCTCCGTCAGGAACGCTCGGGTCGACTGAAGCGACAGCCACGTCACGAAGAATTCGTCGCTCTTACTGCGGGCGTCGGGCAGCGCAGGGGCGGCGCGCGCGGGCGACGCGGGCGACGGGGACGGCGAGGGCGAGGGCGCCGGCGACGAGTGCCACACGGGGGGGCGGTCCTGCGCGGCGAGCAGCATCACAGGGCGCATTGGCGCCGCGTCGAGCACCTCCATCGCCATCCGATACGGGGCGCCGGTTTGAAAATAAGGGGCCCGAGAGATCGATCGCGGCGGGATATCGGGGGGCGCGATATTTCGGGGCCCACGGGGGCGGGGGGGGGTGCCCGGGGGGTGCGGTGTGTGGGAGGGGGTGGCCCGAGGGGCAGGGTGTCAGGACAAAAACAGACTGCTTAATTGGTTACGAGTTGCACAATTTGAGTTTGGGGGCGTGTACATATCCAAATTATCTGGAGTATCCGTATCCGGGGGAGCTCCGGACAGACGCCTCACTCGATTCTCATTTCTTCTACGAGATACATGGCGTCGAATGAGCCGGGGGATCTCAGTGGGCGTAATACGGCGAGATTTATGTGCAAGTATCCCAGGTTCTATTTATACCAACCAAGCCAAGATGTCTCACAGGTCCGCGGGTCGCCAGTCTGCAGCGCCCATCCCCCCCTCGCAGCTCACTCCGCTCTGTCCGCCCATACTCCCCCAGAGCACTGAACGAAGAATGGCGGCACGTGATGGAGGAGCTCCTCGTGAACCTCGACATCGAGAACCCCGAGGACCCCTCCACCATCCCTAAGGCACTCGAGACCCCCGGGGGGCGCCGTTCTCACGCAGGCCGAGGGCAGCAAGTGGAGGAGCTGTGGAAGAGGTTCGGGCTCATGTTCGCCAGGTACCTCGTCGTCCTGCGCAGGCTCGAGGCCGTGCATGACCAGATGGCGCACCCGCAGAAGCGCCTCGACATCCGCAACGTCCTCGAGTCCGTCCTCGGCAGGACGATGGAGATCCGCGAGGTACGGAGTCCATTCCCCAGCATTTCCGGGATGCCCACACGTCATTTCCGGTCCCGCGTCAGATCCTGTGCCAACTGAGGAAAACCGATACTCCGGACATCAGCGAGTTCCTGGCCCAGCTGCGGCTGACTCCCGATGCAATCGAGCTGCGTGTACCGTCGTACTTCACCGAGTCGCGCTCCAAGCTCCTCGCCGAGCGTGAACGCCAATTTGTGAGTCCGCGATCAGATTCCACTCCAACACAGAGCAACTGATCTCACTACGACCACAGGATCTGCTGCTGAAAATGGCCATCTCGTCCGCGGCCTCGGCCACAGGGTCGATGTTCACGCCAGAGGAGGAATCTGCCTTCTGGTGCCAGGCGCTGCTGAGGCTGAAGAACAGGGCCAAGGAGCAGCAGGCGTTCACCCAGAAGATCGAGAGCGAGGCCGCAGCGGACTCGTCAAACGGGCTGGGCACGGCTGCGGACGTCATCAGCGAGGCAAAGCTCAAGGAGAAGCTGCAGGCACGGCTCGACTTCCCTGGATCCCAGAAGCAGCTCACCATGTCCGACCACAAAGCCGCGCTGACCATTCAGCGAGTGTGCGTTTGATTCGAGAACCCCTCATCGATTCAGCATTCAATTGGTCGCTATTCCCCCAGATTCCGTGGACATATGGCGAGGAAGCGAACGAGGGAGATGAGGCAGCGCGAGGCGGTGTTCCTCGGGATGCGCAAGAACATACGTAACAAGGAGGACGACCCCGTCGAGCACGCTGCCGAGAACGCGGCGAGGCGCAAGCTGATCCAGGCGCAGAACGAGGAGGAGTATCGCCAGGCCATCAGCGCGGAGCGCGAGCAGCTCATGATGCATGAGGGGCCCGAGATGCGCGAGGCCATGCGCGACGAGATCGTGCACTGGTTCCTGTCCAATAAGGAGCAGTTCGGGAAGGTACCTAACCAAACCAATGCGCCCCCCGCTGTTTTCTTATGGCTGTGCCTCTGCAGTTCCCTCCCTACCCAACGACGGATGAGGGCGGGTCCGCAGCGATCTTCAAAAAGGAGGAACTCGAGCGCGAGCGGCAGGCGGCAGAGGCACTGGCAGGGCCGCCCGCTCCAGAGAAGCGTGCGGCCTCGGCAACTGCAGAGGACGCAGGAGACGGGAAGGGTAAGGGGAAAGGCAAAGGCAAAGAGAAGGAGAAGGACAAGGGAGCCAAGCCCGGGTCCCCAGCCAAAGGGCAGAAGCCCAACGCAGGGGCCGCGGCCCGAGGGGCTCCGGCCGGGGCAAAGGGACAACAGGCGCCCCCTCCAGAGCCCGTTATCCCTGCGTCGTTCTTCCTGACCGACATTCACTCAGGTGATCCCTGGATCACACGGCCAACGCCCACTCACCTGCTTGCTGCTGCAACAAACAGGGGGACAGAAGTATGCGCAGACCTGGCAGGCGAAGGACGAGACCAAGAACCTTTCCCAGAAGCACGACTCGGAAATGCTGCGTCAGATGCTGCGCCCCGAGATCGAGAAGGAGATTCGCAAGGAGCTCGACGAGGCCCTGCGCTCTGAGCTCGACTCGCTCCGCCAGCAGGTCGAGAAGAACCGCCGCCAGCGCCGCCAGAAGAAGAAGAAGGGCCCCGGGGGCAAGGAAGAGGAGAACGAGCCCACTGTGTACACGATAGGTAACTCGGTTCACCAGTGCGGCCTGAATTCAACTCATCCTCCCTCATTTTGTAGGAACGGATAAGCAGGCCGCCAGGAAGGTCAAGGGCGGGAAGCGCAGGCGCACGAGGCGCGACGACGACCCGACGGCGAACCGCACTCTCGAGTCCCTGTACGCCGAGCTGATCCAGAAGCACATCCTGGTCAAGGCTCCGAAGACGTACTTCGTCAACATCATCGGTGAGCAGGAAATGGCCGGCCCACAATTGAAACACGACTGAGATGCGTTGGCGAAACTGCACAGGGGCGTACAACTACATGGCCGACGTCGTGCAGAAGCAGGAGGGGTACCACGAGCCGACTCCGTGGGACACGAAGCAGGCCGTGATCCAGATTGCCGCGCTGCCGATGGCGTCGGAAATCGTGCACGCGCACTGCCCGCCCGTCCGCAACGTGCTGCTGTACGGGCCCCGCGGCAGCGGCAAGACGACGCTGGTGCACGCGACGGCCACCGAGACGGGGTCGCTCTTCCTCGACCTCACTCCCTCCCGTGCCGCCGAGAACTACAGCGACAAGGACATCCGCATGCTGATGTCGGCCGTGTTCAAGGTCGCCCGCGAGCATCAGCCCTCTGTTATCGCCATCTTCGAGGTTGAGAAGGTGCGAGTTCCGGCCGTTGATTCGCATTGTCTGAGCGTGCTGACACCCCTTCCCCAGCTGTTCGTGAAGGCCAAGGGGGGCAGGGGGACCCGTGCGCTCGACGGGAACAAGTTCCGCAAGGAGCTGTTGAAGAGCATCAAGTCGCTCAAGCCCTCGGACCGCGTGATCTTGTTCGGCGTCAGCAGCTCGCCGGCCACGGGCGGCAAGGCGCTCGTGCAGATGTTCGACCGCTTCCTCTACGTCAACCACCCAGACTACCCCACGCGCATGAAGCTCTGGCAGCACTTCATCGAGCAGTGCGCCTCGTCTGTCCCGCCGACCCTCAACGTCAGCACGCTCGCCCGTGTCTCCGAGGGCTACACCGCTGGATCCGTGAGCGCGCCAGTTTTGCTCTCCCCTGCAATCGATTGCGTCTCAAAACCCAGCAATAACCGCTGCGAAGATCGAGCAGGCGGTGAAGAGCGCGTTCGCGGCGGCGGGGTCGGGGATGGGGACGGGCGCGAGGAAGGCGCAGCCGACGCCGGAGGAGTACATCAGCCAGCTGGCGAAGCTGCAGCCGGTGTACCAGGCCGAGGACGAGGAGCTGCGCAAGTGGGCCGAGAAGCTGCCCTCGCGAGACCTGCCCGTCAAGGAGCCGGCGGAGCCGCAGCCCCAGGCCAAGCAGGGGGGCGACAAGAAGGCCGCGGGGAAGAAGCAGTGACAGTCACTACGAACGTCACGACAGGGATACGAAAATCTGGAGCTGTACTTTCTGTGGACGCATATCTTTCCGAAAATATCACGAGATCCGGGGTGTTTATATCAAGGCGGTTGGGTTATTGCAGTTTAAATTTCCTTGAAGCACACGCTGCTCCAAAGTCAAAAAAGCAAGCACCGAACATGCCGTCTGTCTGGGTCAAGATCATCGAGGCGCGCAGCCTGCCCGCCGCCGACTCGAACGGCAAGTCGGACCCCTACGTGATCGTGTCGACGTCGTGCGCCAAGGACCACACCAAGACCATCAGCAAGAACCTGAACCCCACGTGGAACGAGTGCTGGAACCTCATCGTCGAGGGCCCCGACCCCACTAAGGACGCCATCGGGTTCATCGTCTACGACCACGACGTCGTCGGGGTCGACGACCAGCTCTGCTTCGCGTGGGTGCCCCTCTCCGGCCTCCCCAAAGGTACAGAACTGCGCACCCGCCGCATTTTGCCCTTTGTTCGCCGTTATTTGCTTTTGCTCCCGACGGATCCTGATCGAACTCGAAACCGCGCGTGCGTGCACCAGGCGTCGAGACGGACATGTGGATCGACCTGACGAGGAAGGAGAAGAAGGATAAGGACAAGAAGGACAAGGACAAGAAGAAGGAGAAGGACCACGGGGCGCCCGCGAGGCCCCCCAAGCCCGGGAAGCCCGCGGGCCAGCTGCACATCACCATCAAGCCCGTCGACTTTGGCTCGGACCAGGCCCACCGCGCGGCTCCCCCTCCGCCCCCGGGCGGCGCCCCGGCCGCCATGCCGCCGCAGCCCGGGTACCCGCAGCAGCCCTACGGCCAGCCTGGCTACCCCCAGCAGGGATATCAGCAGCCCCCTCCCCAGGGCTACCCCCAGCAGCCCGGCTACCCCCAGCAGGGCTACCAGCAGCCTCCTCCCCAGGGCTACCCGCAGCCTGGCTACCCCCAGCAGCCCGGATACCCCCCGCAGCCCGGGTACCCTCAGCAGCCTGGGTATCCCCAGCAGCCCGGCTACCCCCAGCAGCCTGGGTATCCGCAGCAGCCGGGGTACCCGCAGCAGCCCGGCTACCCGCAGCAGCCCGGGTATCCCCAGCAGCCTGGCTATCCGCAGCAGCCTGGGTACCCTCAGCAGCCCTACGGGCAGCCCGGATACCCGCAGCAGCAGGTGCCGCCTCCCGCTGGGGGCCACGGAGCAGCGCCGCACGGGGCAGCGCCGCACGGGCAGTACACTGGCAGGACGCCGATGGGGTGGACGAACAAGGCAGGGCACCTCAAGCCCGCCAAGACTGCGGGCGAGAAGAGCGCCGACACCGCCTCCAAGATGGGCAAGGGCCTGAAGAAGGGCATCGGGAAGCTGTTCTGAGGGCCATACCATCCACCGCTCGTGGCAGGCCGCAGCACAAGCAAAAGCAACATCACGAGTGTTCAGAGGGATTTTGGACCAGCCATCTCGAGATATCAGTTCCCACAGGACCCCGTCTCAATCGGGCGAAGAAAAGCACCGCAGTATTCAATAAAAGCGGAAGTGTGTATCTTCCGAACAGACTCACACCGGTGTGACGGGTGTGGGCGAGTCTCTGCTCCTTTTCCCCGAGAGCGTCGTGCGTGCGGTCCGCAGAGCGGTGTGGCCTTTGTTTTTCGCACCGCTCTTCCCCCCGCAGACAGATACCCAGGATGCTGGCGCACGCGGGGTCTGATCCCTCAGAGTTGCCCGAGCAGCAGCTGGAGGCTGCCCCGCACCCCACCGAGGGCTCCTCGCTGCTGGCCCCGGCCCCCGCAGCGCCCACCGCCGGCCAGCAGCCCCCCTCGCCCCGCGTGCCGCTGCTGCGCGTCGCCGGGATGCTCGCGTGGTCGTTCAGCTACGGGGCCATGAACCAGGGGTCTCTCACTCCCCCCCCTCCTCAGCCCTCAGCCGTCGTCGTCGTCGCCGCCCTCACCTCCCGGGCGCAGAGTGACGTCGGTGGCCCTGCCCGCGGAGATGCGGAGGCTGGCGGGGGAGAGGGCGTCGATGTGGACGAGCGTGGCCACGGGGCTCGTGGTGGCGTGCCAGGCGGTGGCGCTGGCCGTCTGCTTNCCCCCCCCCCCCCCCCTCCTCAGCCCTCAGCCGTCGTCGTCGTCGCCGCCCTCACCTCCCGGGCGCAGAGTGACGTCGGTGGCCCTGCCCGCGGAGATGCGGAGGCTGGCGGGGGAGAGGGCGTCGATGTGGACGAGCGTGGCCACGGGGCTCGTGGTGGCGTGCCAGGCGGTGGCGCTGGCCGTCTGCTTCGCGAGCGACAGGACGGCGCTGGCGCTGGGCAGGCGCAGGCCCTACCTCCTGGCCTGCTCCCTCGCCACCTCCGCGTCGGCAGCGCTCTGGGCCTACGGCACCCTGGGCGACTCCCTGCACACCGTCGTCTCGGCCTATCTCGTCATGGTTCTAGTCGCTTCACCCGAGAAATGCGCTGCACTTGCAGCTCTGTGTTCTGGGCAATTGATATATGAAATTCCGATTAGAACGCGTCGCAGATCGCGGGATTCGTCGTGCTGCAGGCAATGGTGCCGGACCTGCTGCCGCAGTCGCAGCACGGGGTCGCCGGGGGGTTCCTGGGCCTCTTCCAGGTCGCCGGCACCGCGGTGGGCTACGGCGTCTTCAGCCTCGGCCTGCCCATGTGGTCCTGCATGGCCATCTTCTCCTCCATCAGCCTCGCCTTCGCCCTCCCGACGCTCCTCTGCGCCCGCGAGCGCCGCTACGTGCCGCCCAAGTCGTTCGCCAAGTCGCGGTGCGAGCGCGCGGCGTCCGCCGTCGCCGACGTCGCGCGGGGGTTCGCGTTCTCGCCGGTGGCGCACGTGGACTGGGCGCTGCTGCTCTGCGTGCGGCTCCTCTTCAACGCGGCCATCAGCAGCAACGCGTACATCCTCTACTGGTCCGCCGACGTGCTGGGGTCCTCGTCCCCCGAGCAGTTCTCCAGCAACGTGGGCCTCGTCACGCTCGCCCTGGCGGCCTGCATGGCGTTCCCCACGGGCTCCCTCAGCGACCGGTGCGCCGCGCAGCCCGCAGCGCGTCTCCTGACGGGTTTCGCTCGCCTCTCGAGCCCAGGTTCGGGCGCAAGCCCTTCCTCTGCGCGTGCCTCGTGCTCGTGGGGTGCGCGCTGACGCTTCTGGCGTTTGTCACGCGCATGAGCGGTGTCTACGCGGCGATCGTGATCTTCGGCTCGGGCGTCGGGATGTTCTCGAGCACGACGATGGCCATCGCCTGCGACGTCATGCCCCGCACGTCCGACTCGGGCAAGTTCATGGCAGAGACCGTGCTCGCCGCGACGCTGGGCGGGTTCTCGGGCCCGTTCGTCTACGGCCAGGTGGTCAACGCCTTCGCGCTCGACGACGCGGCGACGCGGTCGTCTTCGTCGGGCTTCGCTGACCGCTCGCAGTCGTCGCTCTCGGAGCTCGCGGGCCGCGATCAGATGTACGGGGCCACGGGGTACACGATAGTGTTCCTCATGGGGGCGGCGTGCTGCCTGGCGGCCCTGGTGCTGTCGCTGGCGATGTCCCCGAGGAGAGGGAAGAGGAACCAGGCCACGTCGCCTGCGGAATCCACGTCAAAGCCCGGAATCCGCCTTTCGCGGCCGCCAGGCGACCCGCTGTTCGCCGTGAGGAGATGACGGCGGGTCGCTCGCGGTGCCACGCCTCTGCGGAGCTCGCGGCTGTGCGCCCACTTCCAAGTAATGTAGCATTTCCCCCACAAACGAGTGTCTTTGCCCTAAAAGTGTGGGTTTTCCGTATCGGACGCACACCAGGACATTGGACCGTCTGCCAAAAACCGAGCCGCATTTTTCTATGGTTCAGAATTAGGAGAAACCGTAGTGCGAACCGGGCCCTGGCGAGGAGAGGGGCGAAAGGGGATGGTCTCACCGCAACAGCACGCTGCGGCACCAGCGACAAAAGGCGTAGTGCGCCATTTCGTAGCCGCGTGACTCACCGCGTAAGTTCTCACTCCAGAACGGCAGGGAAATAAACGATAGGTGGATGGCGGGCGACAGACTTTTCGGCAGATCGCAAGCACTTTTCCACTACGCACGAGATCACTGCCCGAGGGCGCGCGGCGGCACGCACGGTGGTCGCGACCTCTGCGCACCGACCAAGTGCGCCCAATAGCGGTCTGGACCGAAGTAAATCGAACCGAGTATCGGCCGGATCCGGTCAGCTAATTTGGGGCAGCACAGCATCCAGTAAATTGGGGCAATGCATGAGGCCAGGGTGTACCCGACCGCTTCCACGGATGCAGCCAGCAGCACGGCGCACTCGACGTCGGCCAGCTCCTCGTTCGCGACCTCCCTGACGGGCGTCCGCAACAAGTTCGAGGACGTGCGTGGTTGGCCCCTCCGGGGACCGCGGGTTGCGAAAAATAGCAGCAGCTGACTGGCCTCTCCTCCCGCGCCCCTGACGCCTGCCCTGCTGGGCTGCCCGCAGGTGAACAGGTTCTTCGCTTACCAGCAGCACAGGCGACGCCTGCCGCTGCAGCGAGTCTTCGACGCGATGCCGTGGGTGGTGGTGGTGCTCCAGCTGCTCTCGTTCGCGCTGGACCCCAACTTCTTCGGCGGGGCTGTGCGCGAGCCTCTCCGGGTGCTCGCGTTTGTCCGCTCTTTCGACCATTTCTACCTCGAGTTCCTCGTGATAGCCGCCGTGCTGGTGGGAGGGTACCTCCTGTGCATGGGCCTGCAGGTGTTCGCTGTCTGGAACGGCCACCTCGGTGCGTGCATCCTCGCAGGGGCCCAACAGCTCTCACAGGTAACCCCACAGGAATTCGATGGGCCTACAAATTCCTCAAGGTCGCTCGAAGGGGAATGACAGGCGAACTAACTCCTCGCCCAGCTCGTAGACAGCTTGGGACCGACGGCGACTGTGCACATCCTGAGCGTTGGTCTCCTGGGAATCTCCGGGGCAGTGGAGGGGTCGCTGGACCAGAGCCTTAACAGATGGGCCATCGGAGCCGTGTCTTCGGTTCTGCTCATTGGCCTCTTTCTCAACGAGTGCCACCACCTCATATTGTATGTGCCGAAGTTCAGGTGAATGTATCTAACGGGTTCCCTCTTTCGGTAGCTCGAACGACTTCAGCCCGCACGAGTCGCAGTTTGCCGTCGACAGGCCGGTCAACAAGTACGTGGTCATCGCCTCCAAGTACCTCATGTCCGCCTCGAACTGCCTCCTCAACGCCAACGGCCGCGAGGACCTCGCATCGTGGAGAGTCGTGCTGCACGCGTTCTTCGTGCTCGCTCTGATGGTCGTGGCCTCCTCATCGCAGCTCATCGTCCAGGTCCACCGCTTATCACCTCACCCAGCCGCGCGCCTGTCGCTGACCTCGGCGGACCACTCGACAGAGCTGGTGGTCCAACAGAACCAACGACGAGTTCAACGCCGCGCTGCCCTGCGTGCTCGGTGCTGCCGCAGTCGGCGTCGCTGCGTCGTTCCTGCGGCACACCTACGTTGCATCGGTCGCCTCTCTGGCAGTCGCGATCGGCGTGGCAGCAGCAATCGGGGCTCTGGGGTTCGTTCTGGGGAGGCGGCGCAGGTCCGGCCTGCAGAAGCGCCTCGGGCTCTGCGCCGTTGGCAGCGACATGAGCCCCATGAAGGTGTACAGATCGCCTCACGAGTACTCGCTGGCCACCAAGTGGATCTACAGGAGACGATCGTCGAGCCAGAGCGAGGTCGACCTCTGTGAGACAGCTCTTCAGCACGGCTTGAGCGTGTTCCCGCAGTCGGCGTTCCTGCACGTGGTCTACGCCGTCTTCCTGCTCGACAAGAAGAACAACGCTGCGCAGGCGCAGAAGATGGTTCGGGTCGAACTTGGGTGGGAACCCGCCGGGGTAAACAACTCACAGTGGCCTTCTGTCCAGCTGTCAAATGCGCGAGACTGCAAGGGCCCCGTGGACATAAGCTACGCCATTTACTGTGTGACCTGCTCGTCTCGTGGGTCCGCAGCGGATATGGACGTGGACATCGACATCACTCTCGCCCGATTGCACCACAGGTGCTCCGCCGCTGCCTCAACGATTCTCACTGGCCGCAATCCAACAGTGCTGCAATGAAAGCCGTCGGGGACTTCTGGTCGTACATACACAGGCAGCGCAAGGCCCTCAACCCTGACTCCCTGTTATCCATTGTGTCGCGCCTCGGGCACCACGAGCGAGCCGCGGATCAGATATTCACGCGTCTTGTGTACGAGAGCTCATTGAAGCCACGTAGACTGACCTGCCTTGCACGTCGCAGGATGGAGCACCCCAAGAGGGTTGACATCATGAGAGCTTTTGCCGAGTTTCTCGATGACATTGTAGACGACCAGGAGCGTGCCACAGCACTGTTCCTTCTTGCCGATGAGCTGGAGAGCGGCCCCAAGAACAAGAAGAAGCAACAGGACACTAAGTGCGCGGTGCTCCCACAGCAGCCCCTTCATCCCTGACTCTCGAGAGCAGAGCCGAAGAGGAACAGATCGTGAGATTCCGGACCAGCACACTTGTCGAGGACCTGGACAACGCCAAGACGGAGACAGAGTACGAGGAGCACAGCAAGGGGGCGAGCATCGGGTTCCCCGATCCTGGCAGGAGCGAGTCTGTCAGCGAGTCGCTCAGCCTGCAGTCCGCAGGGGAGACCAGCGACGCCCGCGCCAAGGTCCTGCAGTACCGGGCGCGCATTCTCTCCACGAGGTATTGAAACCAAAGTCCCTTTGCGGACTGACACCAGACGCAGGTCGGCGGTGTCGAGGCGACTGTGCTTCCCCATCATGGCTTCGATGGGATTCCTGCTGGCCTCGTCAATTGCCGCGTTTGCCGTGTCTGAGCACTACACGCAGAACCTCTTGTCGTCGTTCTACCTCTCGCACCACACAGGTGTCCGGCTCCTCATCTCGATGATTGCTGCGTGCTGACACCTGAGCAATCATAGGGGACATGGTCGCCGCAATGAACGAGTGGACTGTGAACTCGCGGGATGGAAGGGCCAACTGGAGCTTCGGGGACAACGACATCTCATCCCAGTGGAAGAGCATTATGTCCAACGACGTGCTCGCATCCTCGGACCTCAGGGGCCAGTTCCCCATCGTTCGCTGCTCGCAGTTGAGTGCCCTTCCATTGCCCAGAAGCCTTACCGAAGGCCCACAGGAGCCAAACGAACGAGACCAACTGTGTGACAGAGACGTGGGCCCTGGCGGACGCCCTGACCCAGGCTGTGACGTATCTCGAGTCGGACGAGGAGACCCAGAGGCAGGGGAGCAGATTCCTGCTGGACAACCTCGCCGCGGGCATTAACCCCGGGGTCACGGAGTTCCTCGAGGAGGTAAAGCGCCGCGTGGACAACAGGCGTGATCAGAACGCCAGCCAGAGCTCGATCCTCATCTGCGCCATAGTGTTCTCGGTGCTCGTGCCGCTGTGTTTCTTCGTGCCCAGCATCAGAGTGGCTACGGAGGAGAGGAAGTCAGCCACGTCTCTCTTCAAGGACATCCCGCGGTCCACCTGCGCCAACATCATGCACGTGTTCCTCGACAAGAAGGACAAGTGCGGTCCTTCTTCCCTGCTCTCCTCACTCGTCTCGTTCTAACTGAGCTCCGCAGGCTGGAGTCTCGGTACCGCAGCGACCGCGTGTCGATCAACAACACCGAGGTTGGTAAATCGAGTTTGTGAACGATTCTCACCTCCCTCTTTCGTAGAAAAACGTCCTGTCGAGGATCGTGACCATATACGGTGGTTTCCTGGTCTTGTTGGTGGGGCTCATCTGCGGGATGCTGCTGATAGGATGGATTGCTCCGACGTACTACCCACAGCACAGTACGGGGCAAAGCAGAAGGAACTGCAGACTCACCATCTACTCCAGTCCAGGATGAAATTGACGACTCGCAGCTCCGGATGGCCTACTCGGAACTCTTCACATCTGCCATCGAGCTGTCGAAGGGAGACCAGTCTGTGTGGAGAACTGCGCACTCGATGGAGCAGTTCAACGCGAGCTCTGGCAAGTTCAGGGACGCCGAGGCACTGGTGGCGCGGAGGTCCGGTTCGATACTCTACGACCGCACGTGCCCTGGGATGCCCAAGTGCCACGGAGTGCTGCAGCTCTCGACGTACTGCGCCATCAACCTGCAGCTCTTTGTTGGGCTAGATGACGAGCAGCGGCTTCAGAACAGCACGTTCCTCGCAAACGCTCTGAGCTTCTTCGACACGGTGACCAAGTGGATGGAAGAGGACATGGACAGCACCACAGCCGTCGCCGACAGTCTCAACGCGGTGCTGTACACCCTTAACTCGGTGTTCTTCGCTCTGGCAATCGTTGTCACTGTCGTCATGGCGCTGGTGCTGCCGTCGCTCCTGCGGTCCGTCCGCGAGGAGACATCCCGCGTGCTGCTGATGCTGCTCCGCCTGCCCCCGAGCGTCCTGCACTCGGTCGAGGCCATCCAGTCATTCCTCGAGAACGGCTTCGTGGGGTACCAGGAGTCGGCCAAGGACTTCCTGGAGGAGCAGGAGCAGTGCACCAAGATCATCCTCGACGCCAGCAAGGACGCCGTGGTCCTCACCAACGAGACCCTCGAGGTGACGGTGTTCAACCCCTCGGCCGAGGCGCTGATGGGGTACAACGCGGAGGAGGTGCTGGGCCGGAGGATCACGATGCTGGTGCCCGAGGGACTGGGGCGGCTGCTGGAGGAGAGCACCAGCGAGTACCTCCACCTCAAGAGGTCCAAGCCCGGCAAGACCTTCAACTTTGGGGACAACACGGAGACCTCGGTGCTCTGCAAGAATGGGTCGATAGTGCCTGTTCTGCTGTCGGCAGTGTCGGCACCCGGGAGGGACGGGGCGACGTTTGCGTTCTTCATGAAGGACATCAGCGCGATGAAGGAGCACGCGGAGGAGCTGGAGAGACAGAAGAAGAAGTCCGAGGTGCTGCTGCTCAACGTGCTGCCCAGGAGCGTGGTCGAGATGCTCAAGAAGCAGCCAGACCGCACGATCGCCCAGCAATTCGGGTCGGCGACGATGCTCTTCGCTGGTGAGACTTTGGACTTGGGGCGCGTTTCGAGTTAACATGAGACTCCACAGACATTGTTGGGTTCACGCCCCTGTCGGCCCAGACGGAGCCAGAGGCACTCGTCCAGCTCCTCAACGACCTCTTCTCGAGGTGGGATTCGCTGTGCACGGTCTACGGCGTCGAGAAGGTCAAAACCATCGGTGATGTGCGGCACTTGGATTGCGCACTTTGTAGTTCTCACTGAGCCCCGCCAGTGTTTCATGGCTGCGTGCGGCGCCCCAGTCGAGAGGCCCGACCACGCCGCCGCGATGCTCGAGTTCGCCGTGGCATGCCTCGCGGAGCTGCAGGCGTTCAACGAGGCGCGACCCGGGGCGCAGCCGCTGAGGGTGCGGGTGGGGATGCACACGGGGCCTGTGGTGGCGGGGGTGATCGGCAAGACCAAGCTGCAGTACGACTTCTGGGGCGACACGGTCAACATGGCTGCGCGCCTGGAGAGCGTGGGGGTGCCCGACAGGATCAACGTGAGCAGGGCCACTTACGAGGCGCTGAGGGGCAAGTACGAGTTCGAGGAGCGCGGGCTCATCGCCGTCAAGGGCATCGGCGACGTCGAGTGCTTCCTCCTGGCCGCCCACAAGCCAACCCTGCCTGCGCAGACCAACTCGAGCTGCACCCTCCTCCGCCAGATCCTCTCGAACACGCAGCAGTAGCACATCTTGCCTGCGGTGTGGCGAGGGAAAGGCGGCATACAATAGCAAGTGTGTAACATCAGGAAAATAGGGTTGAAGACAAAAGAGATACAGTGGCGGTTCTGTCTTAGATAGCAGCCGCTCATGAATTAGTCGTGTCAGGCAAGGAGAAAGGGTGAGCCTTGCTCAGTAGGCCAGAGCGACTCTGAGAATAGCTCCGAGTCTTCAAGGAACATCAATCACATCGAAATGAGGTCCTCACACGAAGGGGACAATGACGACGGAACATTGCACTTTTTCCAGAACACCAGCTGTCCTTACGAGCACAGCGTGCCAGCACGGCAACGACGCAGCGGAGGTGCATGAGGATCGGGAACTGTCAGGAACGGCTGTTCGCCCACAAGAGATATTTGCCCGGTTAAGGGCGGATCGGAGGCCTATTTCGGTCAGACACTGTTATATCGGGGCAATGCACGACGGCAGAGTCTTCCCGACCGCCTCCACGGATGCAGCCAGCAGCACGGCGCACTCGACGTCGGCCAGCTCCTCGTTCGCGACCTCCCTGACGGGCGTCCGCAACAAGTTCGAGGACGTGCGCCCCGATCTCTTGTCTGACCCGGAGAATAGCACTTCGACGCCCTAACTATGGCTCTCGGCATGTTCCGCAGGTGAACAGGTTCTTCGCTTACCAGCAGCACATGAGGCGCCTGCCGCTGCAGCGCGCCTTCGACGCCCTACCGTGGGTGGTGGTGGTGCTCCAGCTGCTCTCGTTCGCGCTGGACCCCAACTTCTTCGGCGGGGCTGTGCGCGAGCCTCTCCGGGTGCTCTCGTTCGTCCGCTCCTTCGACCGCTTCTACCTCGGGTTCTTCGCGGTCTCGGCGGTTCTCGTGGCGGGGTACCTCCTGTGCATGGGCATGCAGGTGGTCGCCGTCTGGAACGGCCACCTTGGTGAGTGGTCTGTGCTCTTTTTATATCACATTGACGCCGTTATCGTAGGAATCCGATGGGCCTACAAGTTCCTCAAGGTTGGTTGAGTGCCATTGGACGCACCATCACGGGAACTCACGTGGTTTGCCACGCACAGCTTGTCGACAGCCTGGGGCCTAGCGTGACGGCACACGTCCTGAGCACGTGCCTCATCGGCATCGCCGGGGCTGCCGAGCGGTCTCAGGACAGCAGCCGCAGTAGGTGGACCATCGGGGTCCTCACGTCGGCCACCCTCCTCGGGCTCATGGCCAGCGAGTGCCACCACCTCATTTTGTGCGTGCCATCTCGAGCCGGCGCCCTCCTCACCCTCCGTTTGGCTGGGCCAGTGCCAACGACTACCGCCCGCACGAGTCGCGCTTCTCCGTCGACTCGCCCCTGATGACCGGCATTGTGGTGGTTGCCAAGTACCTAGCCAGTGTGTCCAACTGCTTCCTCAACGCCAACGGCCGCGAGGGCCTTCCGTCGTGGCGAGTAAGCCTACACGCGTTTGTCATGCTGGTTATCGCCGCGGTAATCTGTGTCTCTCAGGTTGTATGTCAGGTGACCTCAACATTCAATCCCCAGGGTTCTGTTTTGTTTTTACCCTCTGACTTGGTTTTTACTCCAAAAAACGGGTGTGACTGCGTATCAGACCTGGTGGTCGAACAGAACAAACGACAAGTTCAATGCCGCGTGGGCTGGAGTGCTCGGGGCTGCTGCTGTCGGACTGGCGGCATCGTTCACGCAGCACACGTTCTCCGGCTCTCTGGCCGCCCTGGCCGTCGCACTGGCAGTCGTCGCCCCCTTCGGGGCCCTGGGGCTCCTTCTGGGCCGCTGGCGCAGGTCGAGCCTCCAGAAGCGTCTGGGCCTCTGCACAAGGGAGAGCAGCGAGATGTGCACTGCCAAGGTGTACAGGTCGCCTCTCGAGTACTCGCTGGCAACCAAGTGGATCTACTCGAAGAGGTCGTCGACGCAGGGGGACATCGAAATGTGCGAGACGGCACTGCAACACGGCGTCGCCGCGTTTCCCGAGTCTGGGTTCATCCACATGATCTACGCAGTGTTCCTGCTCGAGAAGAAGAACAACGTCGCGCAGGCGCAGAAGATGGCGCGCATCCAGACCCATCTCACCGCATCTCATCGTCAGTCCTGCAGCTGTCAAACGCGAGGGACTGTAAGATGAGGATTGACGTCAGCTACGCAGTGTACTGCGTGACGTGTTCGTCACGCGGATCAGCAACGGACATGGATATCGAGATCGACATCACGCTGGCCCGGCTGCACCACAGGTTGCGTACAAGGCCCTCACCCCCGCTGCTCACCAGCGTGAACCCAACAGCGCCGCGATGAAAGCCACTGGGGACTTCTGGTCGTACATCCACAGGCAGCGCAAAGCCTTGAACCCCGACTCCCTTCTCTCCATCGTGTCGCGCCTGGGGCACCACGAGCGAGCTGCTGACCAGATCTTCACGCGCCTCGTGTACGAGCGCTCAGACAACGGATGGACAACCGCTCACCTCTCTCGCGTTGCCACAGAATTGAGCACCCCAAGAGGATCGACATCATGAGGGCGTTCGCTGAGTTTCTCGAGGACATCGTGGATGACCAGGAGCGTGCCACAGCGCTCCTTCTCCTTGCCGACGAGCTGGAGAACGCCCCAAAGAACAAGAAGAAGCAGCAGAACAAGTCAGTTACTCCCTCTGAACAACCTCCAGTCTCAAAG
Source organism: Mastigamoeba balamuthi (assembly GCA_902651635.1). Taxonomy (NCBI): domain Eukaryota; phylum Evosea; order Mastigamoebida; family Mastigamoebidae; genus Mastigamoeba; species Mastigamoeba balamuthi. Next base: position 1,378,798 of record CACRSC010000010.1, read on the forward strand.
CTGCTGCAGGACCGAGGAGGACCCAATTGTCCGGTTCCGGACCAGCACTGTGGTCGAGGATCTGGACAACGCCAAGGCGGTTGCAGGAAACGAGGATCACAGCAAGGGGGCGAGCACCGGGTTCCCAGACCCCGGCAGGAGCGAGTCGGTCAGCGAGACGTTCAGCCTGCAGTCCGCAGGGGAGACAAGCGATGCCCGTGCCAAGGTCCTGCAGTACAGGGCGCGGATACTCTCGACCAGGTGGGCCTGTTCCGACGTTCTCAAGCCGGCTTGACATTGCGCTCCTATGCCCTCAGGTCGGGGGTGTCGAGGCGACTGTGCCTCCCCATTGTGGTCTCCATTTGGTTCCTGCTGGCCTCGTCGATCGCTGCGTTCGCCATGTCAGAGCGCTACACGCAGGAGCTCTCGTCGTTCTTCTATCTGTCTCACCACACAGGTTGTTCCCAGGGCCCTTGGCCGCACGACTCACGAGGCCCTTCAGGAGACTTGGTTGTTGTTATCAACGAGTGGACAGTGCACTCCCGCGATGGCAGGGCCAACTGGAGCCTGGGGAGCACCGACCACTCCGACATCTCTTCTGTGTGGAAGAGCATCATGGCAAACGACGCCCTGATGACAGGAAATCTCAAGGAAGACGTGCCGATACTTCGCTGCTCAGAGTACAACCACCAAGCCGCATTACTTTGCTCATTGGATGCCCCAGGGGTCCTACGAACGCATCCAACTGCGTGACCGAGACTTGGAGCCTCACAGACGCTCTGACTCACGCCGTCACGTTCATCGACTCGGACCAAGAGACTCAGAGGCAGGGGAGCAGGTTCCTGCTGGACAACCTCGCCACGGGCATCAACCCGGCGGTCGTGGAGTTCCTCGAGGAGGTGAGGCACAGGGTCAACGACAGGCGCGAGCAGAACGCCAGCCAGAGCTCGATCCTCGTCTGCGCAATAGTGTTCTCGGTGTTCGTGCCGCTGTGCTTCTTCGTGCCCAGCGTCAGAGTCGCCACGCAGGAGAGGACTGCGGCCACGTCGCTCTTCAAGGACATCCCTCGGTCCACCTGTGCAAACATCATGCACGTATTCCTCGAAAAGAAGGACAAGTGCGTTTTTCTCCATATGCTGGGCTTGTGCTGACCGGGCATCACGGGGGGACGTAGGTTGGAGTCTCGGTACCGCAGCGACCGCGTGTCGATCAATCACTCCGAGGCTCGTACAATAGTGTTCCTCGCACTCCACTCGCATTCTGACTGCTGCTGCGCAGAGAAACATTCTTTCGAGGATCGAGACCATCTATGGAGGGTTCCTTGCCACCCTAGTCGTTCTCATCATCGGTATGCTCGTGATTGGGTGGGTTGCTCCCACGTTCTACCCTCAGAGCGGTACTGGAGCCCCCTGCCCTTCCCCCATCCCATTTTGTTTTCTCACAGCTGCTGGGGATAGTTGAGGACGAAATCGTCGAGTCCAACCTTCGGGTTGCGTTCGCAGAGTTATACACCTCGGCGATTGAGCTGTCACTCGGAGGAGGATCACCATGGAGTGTAGAACACTCGATGGAGCAGTTCAACGCGAGTGTTCGGGCGTTCCGCGACTTTGAGGCTGTCGTGGCACGGAGGTCGGGAACAGTGCTCTATGACCGCGAATGCCCTGGAATGCCCAAGTGCCACGGGGCGCTCCAGCTCTCAACATACTGCGCCATCAACCTGCAGCTCTTTGTGGGCCTCGGCCCTGCGGAGAGAGTACAGAAAAACAGCACGTTCCTCACAAACGCTCTCTTCTACTTCGAAACGGTGACCGAGTGGATGCACGATGACATGGACAGCACCACAGCCGAAGCAGAGAGCCTAAAGGAGATCCTCTCCACACTCAACTCGGTGTTCTTCGCGCTCGCAATCGTCGCAACCGTCGTCATGGCGCTGGTGCTGCCGTCGCTCCTGCGGTCCGTCCGCGAGGAGACATCCCGCGTGCTGCTGATGCTGCTCCGCCTGCCCCCGAGCGTCCTGCACTCGGTCGAGGCCATCCAGTCGTTCCTCGAGAACGGCTTCGTGGGGTACCAGGAGTCGGCCAAGGACTTCCTGGAGGAGCAGGAGCAGTGCACCAAGATCATCCTCGACGCCAGCAAGGACGCCGTGGTCCTCACCAACGAGACCCTCGAGGTGACGGTGTTCAACCCCTCGGCCGAGGCGCTGATGGGGTACAACGCGGAGGAGGTGCTGGGCCGGAGGATCACGATGCTGGTGCCCGAGGGACTGGGGCGGCTGCTGGAGGAGAGCACCAGCGAGTACCTCCACCTCAAGAGGTCCAAGCCCGGCAAGACCTTCAACCTCAACTTCGGAGACAACATCGAGGTAACGGTACTTAGCAAAGGCGGTTCCGAAATCCCTGTGCTGCTGTCGGCAGTGTCGGCACCGGGGAGGGACGGGGCGACGTTTGCGTTCTTCATGAAGGACATCAGTGCGATGAAGGAGCACGCGGAGGAGCTGGAGAGACAGAAGAAGAAGTCCGAGGTGCTGCTGCTCAACGTGCTGCCCAGGAGCGTGGTCGAGATGCTCAAGAAGCAGCCGGACCGCACGATCGCCCAGCAGTTCGGTTCGGCGACAATGCTCTTCGCTGGTGAGGCATTTCCATCTCGGTCATTTGAGCTAGTTCCGGGTTAACATACGATTGCACAGACATTGTTGGGTTCACGCCCCTGTCGGCCCAGACGGAGCCAGAGGCACTCGTCCAGCTCCTCAACGACCTCTTCTCGAGGTGGGATTCGCTGTGCACGGTCTACGGCGTCGAGAAGGTCAAAACCATCGGTGATGTGCGGCACTTGGATTGCGCACTTTGTAGTTCTCACTGAGCCCCGTCAGTGCTTCATGGCTGCGTGCGGCGCCCCAGTAGAGAGGCCCGACCACGCCGCCGCGATGCTGGAGTTCGCCGTGGCATGCCTCGCGGAGCTGCAGGCGTTCAACGAGGCGCGACCCGGGGCGCAGCCGCTGAGGGTGCGGGTGGGGATGCACACGGGGCCTGTGGTGGCGGGGGTGATCGGCAAGACCAAGCTGCAGTACGACTTCTGGGGCGACACGGTCAACATGGCTGCGCGCCTGGAGAGCGTGGGGGTGCCCGACAGGATCAATGTGAGCAGGTCCACTTACGAGGCGCTGAGGGGCAAGTACGAGTTCGAGGAGCGCGGGCTCATCGCCGTCAAGGGCATCGGCGACGTCGAGTGCTTCCTCCTGGCCGCCCACAAGCCAACCCTGCCTGCGCAGACCAACTCGAGCTGCGCCCTCCTCCGCCAGATCCTCTCAAACTCCGCTGCGTCGGAGCCGCGGACGCACTCCGCGGACCTTGAAGACGAGCTGTGAATCTCCCCCGGCTGACTCGCTCTCGCTGGCAGTCACTGAAGACGTGTAATGAATAGGGCGCGCATAAGCGCAACTCACAAGGGCCGCTTGAATGGAACTGTGGGCTATTCTATTGCTAGTTGACTTCGACTTGGGGGTTATTGGAGTGTACAAATGAGCGCGGATCATGGCGGGGGCGCTGCCGCAACGTTCTCGTGTAGCTATGAGGACGCGCGACGGGGCACCCCCCGGCGCAGAGCTGCGCCAGCAGTGTACCACTGGCGGTAGTTGATTCATACAGCGCGCGGAGGTCGTCCCCTGCAGGGCCTCAGACCGAGGAGGCGAGCTGGGACTTGTCCTGCTGCGGGACCTCGAGGTTGCAGTTGGTCGACATGCTGTCGAGCGCCGTGCCCTCCTTCTGGAACTCCTTGCAGGAGTCCTCCTTGGTCTCCTCGGCCTTCTCCTCCTCGTAGCTGAACCACGGCAGCTTGAGGATGCCGTTGTAGATGAACGTGCCGACCATCAGCAGGATGAACCCGCCGACCTGGAACCACGACCACTTGGTCCACTCCTCGCCGTAGTTCCTGCTGATCACGTAGAACGTGAAGAGCTGCCACATCCAGATCAGGATCGACCGGCACGCGTCGATCAGCGTGCGGTGGATGGCCGTCAGGTACTTGGTCACGTTGAGCCCGAAGAAGTTGAAGAAGGCGATCGAGAAGAACGAGATGATGCAGAACGCGCACAGCGCCCCGTTGTTGCCCATCTGCTGGAACGCGTCGATCGCGTTGTCGTACGACCCGTGGTCATAGGGGCTCGGCTGCGGCGCGCGGCGGGGCCCGTTGTCAGCGCCCGATCCGGAAGGCCCGTTTTATGATGCGCATTTTATGCTTTTACAGCGTTTTTCCCACCAATTTCGATTACGAGAAGAGTGCGCGAACCGTCGCGCGTTGCAATCCACCACCACCTCCCCACAAGAAGAGAGGGGGTGTGGGAACGAGGAGGGCCACTTACGTTGTCGCCGGGGATGAAGAAGAGGATGGGGAGGGCGATGAAGGACATGAGGAGCGTGCCGAAGAGGCCCTCCATGCCGACCATGTGGACGGGCTCGTACTCCCTCTTCTTGAGCAGGATCTCCTCGACGACCATCTGGACGCCGCCAAAGAGCTGGCCCACGAGGATCAGCACGATGCCGATCAGCGTCTTCCAGCCCGCGTCCGACGCCTCCTCCTCGGAGCTGCCCGAGTTGGTCGCCGAGTCCTTGCTGCCGAAGAAGCTCGAGAACCCGACGAGTATGAGGCCGCAGATCGTGATGATGACCGCCACCCACCGGTACGGCGGGATCTTGCGCTTCAAGAAGATCATCTGCGCGTGCGGGTTTTCCCACAAACCCGCAGCAGGTGTGGGCAACAACCAACCGTCAGACCCTGGACTGCTGGATTGCCCACCGAAACACGCGAAAGACGCGCTAACTGAAAAGAAAAAAAACGGTCGTGTGGGTGGGGGGGCACCGAGAGGATGCAAGTGAAGATGATGATGGAGCCGCGGAACATCTGCCAGACAGAGGCCGTCGTGTAGAGCAGCCCGATGCTGGCGATGCTGCTGCCCAGCAGGTCCAGCGCCGCGGGGATGGCCAGCAGCGGGGGGAACAGCTCCCAGAACGTCATCGGGTTGTTCTTGTACGGCGCCTCGCCCCTGCCCTTGGGCCGCGGCATGTACCGCATGAAGAAGAACACCGCCAGGCACATGCCCTCTCCTGCGGGTTCGCACCGGGTTTCAGAGACGTTGAGACACGGTGAACGCGGTGCAGGGGGCGGGAGACCCGGGAGGAGAGAGGCGAGAGACGCACCCCAGAACATCATGAGGGACTGGGTCCACGGGTGGTTGAACGAGTGCTTGTCCTTGCCGCCCCAGCCCACGGCCTCGCTGTCGTCCTGCGCCTTGGTGATGCACGTGTTGACGCAGCCCGTCAGCAGCATGCCCAGCTCCATGAGCCCAGCCTTGAGCGTCAGACCCGCCATTGCTCCTCGGTCGGTTCGCTTCGGATCGCAGGGGATCGCAGGTGATGTGGTGGTATTGAAACCCCTGGGGTCACCACCAAGCGAGTGATAGAGGGTATTTAATTACTGAACTGAACGTTTATTTGCTTGCAGAAAAAGCGGGGCTTTGCGTCAGAGGTGTTCCTTGCGTTCGTGTATCTAACAAGATAAAGGTCCACAATTCTGCCCAGTGCACTTAATTTCCACACGGACCTGAGGCGCCCCCTGCGCTCCCCCGGCGGCGCACGCATGCGAACTGTGCCCCCCCACCGCCGTGGCTATGCATCTCGCCCGCCGGCTAGCCTCGCGGGGCGTTGGCGTGCCCGGGAGAAGGCCCACACCCAAATCTCCCCGTGGGTCCCGCCCTTTTCCCACATCGTTCGCAACAAATACAGGGAAATATACGCGAACCCCTCCTCGGGGTGTGGGGACAGCATTTCTCCCTGGGCCCGCCCAGGAGCATCCGGGACGGGGCGGCCCCTCGCAGACCAGCCGCGCAGCGCGCCCGTGGCAGAGGGGGGAGCCATCTGGCCTCTGGTCGCCTGGTGGTCGCCTGTGGGCGAAAAACTGTTTGCGTTGGTTGAGAAACTGCACCTCTGCCGCCTTCTTCGGTTCCCGTGCCGCAAGAAAACCGGTTCCCCCCACACCGTTGCGAGGCGGGCGATACGTCGTGACGCAGCAATGCGCGAGAGGGATCGCGGGCCCCGGGTCGCAAGCTTCGCATTCGAGCCTCGTGGATCGTTGGATCTGCAACGGGGGGCTCACACGCCGCTTTTCGCCCTTTTCCGGTGGACTTGCACCGACGAAAATATGCTACAGAACACCACGCGCGCACGCACGATTCGGGTTCAAGTCCGCCTTTGCTCTACGAGGCGGTGGCCTGCCTCCCGAGAGGGTCTCGGCTACTCTTTTTGCACAGGCTCTAGCGAGAGCGTCCCCGCCCGAAGGAGGACCCGTTATCCCCGTCAGGGAGCAGGGAGCCAAGGGGAGACCGTTGTGCAACAACGGTCTAGATGCATCCGAAATTGCGCATTGCCTCCGATGGAGCGTGCACGATTCCGGAGAGACAACCCTCAGCAGGTCAGCATGCATGGGCAACCATCGCTCACGACGGGTTTCTGCAGTTATCCGCCTTTCGAGAAACGATCAGAGTGGCATAGACAGGATCTAGCTAGATCGAGCTTTGGGAATAGAAAGGGATCAGACCGAATGCTCACGAATGCCCCATACACCCTGGAAGTCTCAGAGGCAAAAAAGACGAAAAGTTGGGCTCTGCCCGGAATCGAACCGGGGCCACCTGTACCCTAAACAGGTATTTTACCACTAAACTACAGAGCCATCTTCATTATCTAAATAACCCCGCAAATCACAACACACCCACCAGCGATGGGATTCGTAACGATTTTCGTAGCACCCAATTCCGTCGCGACGCTTCTTTCTCGTCCGTTGCCTCCTGACCACACAGCCCCTGACGACTGCGCACGCATTCGCGTCAGATCCCCTCACCCCCCTCATGCTCTCCGGTGCCAACACCAGCGACACCCGCTTCGCCCGCCTCGGGTGGGGCGCCGCCGCCGAGGTCATCGTCGAGGACATCGAGGCCGCCGCGGAGCCCCCGGAGCACGAGCTCGTGGCCACGCGCACGCGGCCCAGCGACCTGGCGACGCTGCCGGCGCCCGGCGCCCCGTACTACAACGACGACCCCGAGGCCGCAGTGTCGCCCTCGCCGCCCGTGTCGCCGCACGCGAGCGCGTTCGTCGGCGGGACGTTCTGCTCGCAGCACGACCAGCTCGCGTCGTGCGCCGGCGTGGTGCGAATTCTCGTTGCCCGGCCAACTCTCGCCGGGCCCGCCAACACTCCACACCGGGAAATTGGTCTCTATTGGCAATTCAATCTCACGGTCCGTCCGCGAATTGCGCTGCGCCAATTCAGTTCCTGAGGCAGAGCGAGGACGTGGAGCGCGGGACGCTGCCGCCGAGGTGCTCCGACGCCCCGCCGTCCAGGTCGAGCGAGCTGCGCAAGCAGCTGTGGTGGGCGCTGTCGTATCCCCAGTGCCCCGCCCACACCGCCGACTGCTTCTCTCTTTTCCTCAGGGTGCGCCCCATACCGTTTCATTTCCTCCCGGGGAAAAGTTGTTCTACAGTATCTCGACGTCACGAATCAGTTCCTGACCACCAGCCGCCCACTCCTCGCAGGCGGCCTTCTCCTCTCCGAGGTTCCACGTCAAGACGTACTTCCCGTGCCCCTCCTCGCCTCTGGCCACCGACGCGCGCCTGCTGGACCTGAGCGTGTGCGTGGCGCCGCAGTACCTGTCGTGCTTCGCCGCCCTGCTGGCTCCCAGCGACGCCCAGACCGCCCCGCGCGCTGGCTGGTGGGCCTCGGACAAGGCCCTCTCGCTCCAGCGGCAGCCCGGCTGGCCCAAGTCGCGCTCAGCCTTCTTCGCCGTCCTCCGAGGCTCGCTGGTCGCTCTGTACAGGCTCGACGGCCACGGCGATAGGTTACCCCCCGCTGCTCCGTTCACGTTTGGTGCATTCAATTGATCTCTGCTGTCAGGAAGCTGTGGGCGTGGTCTGAGGACGACGGCGCTGTGGCGTGCCTCGAGAAGGGCGCGCCACGCCCAAAGGCGCTCGACATGGCCGACCCGCGTGAACGCGCGTCCCTCGCTCGCGCGCTGTCGGACATTGCCTGCGAGATGCTCGCACGGTTCCCCGAGGAGACAGCCTGACCGCCTCTGATACGAAAAAAAATGATAAACTCCGATCTTCAATTGATAAAAAGCAGAACCGACATACGGGAGGGCGAGAATTATAACAAAACAAGTCAAATGCGGGTGGATATAAGCGAGGGGGGCCCCGCGCTACCAGCTTGTGCAGTACGAGATCAGGCAGCACAGGTTCGACGTGTGTAGGTCTGCGTGGAACGGGTTCTCGTACCCCTCGTTGCGCAGGTACCGCTGGACCTCGAGTAGCGACCTCTGGGCGCTCTCGACCGTCTTATAAGAGGAGAACGTGATCAGGAACCCCGGCTGGGCCCGCCACCCGTAGCCCGCGAACCCCGGCAGCGCCTTGAGCGTCGGGGCGAAGGGCGCCACGAGGTTGTTCGTCTCGTACGTGTTGAGCGGCGTCGTGAATACTCGCACCATGACGTGCGCGGGCAGCACCTGGTCCCCGAGCCCCTCGGTCGCCCCGGAGGGCACGCCCATGACCAGCATCGCGCGCATCGTGGCCTCCATGACTTCGGCGTCGCTGTTGACGCAGGGCTGCCCGTTCTGCTCCATCTGCCTCCGCACGCTCATCGACGACCCCGACGCGGCCATCTGCTCGGCAGACAGCCCGTTGCGCCTGCGCTTCTCGCGCATCTGGCGCGCGAGCGCGCTCGACGCGGCCATCATGGCCTGCGCCGCGGTGCCGCTCGTGTCCAGCGCGAGCGCCGCGGTCGTCACGATCTCGCCGTCGTACTCCTTCACCGCCTCGGCCACCGGGGCTTTCGAGGCCCCCGCCTCCACCTCTGCGTCGGGCGGCGTGGCCTCGACGGCGGACGCGATGTCCGACTGCGACTGCGAGGGGGGCTCCGCGACGGGCGCGGCGGGCTCGCTGATGCGCATGCGGCGCAGCGGCGGCTCCTCGGAGCTGTCCGAGTGCGAGTCGCGGTCGTCCGGGGCGCTCGGCGCGGGCGCTGGGGGCAGCGGCTGGCGCGGCTTGGCCTTCTCGCGTGCCTGGACGACAAACGCGCACGTGTAGACGGGGGCGAAGCCCGGGAGGTCGTCGACGACGATCATGAGCCGCGACTTGTGGTGGTCGCGCGACGAGCTGCAGTTGGACTTGCAGTGGTCAAACACGAAGACGAGCGACTGGTTGTCCTCGCTGGGGAACGGGCCGAACGACTGCTTGCTCGATATGCCAATCTCTATCACCCTCTTCCCACCGCTGCCCGTGGGGCGTTGGGCGTGCGCGCGATGAGCAGGGAGGCGGCAAATCCAGATTTTTCCGCGGAATCTCTTGATATTCAACCGCCCCACAATATGACATCACCCGCAGGAAATGCCCGCCCGCACCTGCAAAAGCACGAGGTGATGTTCCTGCTGAGGTCCTCCTCGCGGCGGCACTTGGCGCCGAGCCCCGCGCGCATGGCGTCGAACTCGCTGACGCGCCCCGAGCTGACGATCCACCGCGGCATGTGCAGCTCCATCGTGAAGTAGCGGTAGCGCAGCACGCGGGTCGTCGACAGCGTCAGCGCGGGCGCCAGCGCCGCGACGGCCTCTGCGCCGCGCTGCTGCAGGAGCTGCGCCTGCCCCTGCTGCAGCTGCAGCTGCTGGGTCATGGCGGCAGCGGTCAACAGGCCCTCCATCGCGAGCTGTGGTCGATTCCAAAGCCTACGCTCCCCCTTGTTCGCACTTGTGTTAATTGTGATGCGATCTTGCGAAAAATAGATTGTATCGTCGCGACAAATCGGGTAAACCTCAACGCAGGAGCGTCGCAGGAGGAGAGCGCCCCTGCGAAATATCCGAGGAAAATATCGGGGTGCCGGAATAACCTGAAACCGGCCCCTAATTCCTAGAGTGCGGGCGAACCCCAGCCACAACAGCAGCCAGTGGGCGAGCGGGCGGGCGCTTACCGAAAGAGAGCACGCACTGCGGGGACCGAATGCAGAGTTCCGGCCGAAACCCTCTGGACTGGGTCGGCGCCTTGATGTTTCTTTAGGTGCGAAAAAATGCTTTTTCTCGTCCGCTGATTCGCGTATCTTGTCATTCAATACTCGCCCCCCCCCAGCGTAGTCGATTGCTCGATCGCCTCCTCCTCCGAAAATGAAGAAGGCCTCCCTCAAGCTGGGCTCCGTTCCCTCCGGGGTCCCAGATTCGCCGTCAGTCGCCGAGGTTTGCCTTGCAACCCCCACGTCTTGCTCCACCGTGTCTCAAACGGCTCTCGTCGGGTCGCTCCGCGCATTCCGTCGAATCCTGAAGACCGAGAGAGCTGTCAGCGTGGAGTTCAAGCTCGATGCGGGCGGCGCTGCCCACAAGTACGTCGCCAAGTCGGGCCAGACGGTGGAGTTCCTCAAGGCAGTCGCCGCGGACCAGTTCTCTCTGCCCGTCGCCTCCCTCGTCCGTCCTCTGCTTTGCGCGAAATTATCAGACAACCTCCCGCCTCGCACAGAGACCTCAATCTCACCACTACCACCCACTCCTCTCATCCCCACCCGGTCTGGATTGCGCACACCAATTCACAGACGCTCCTGTACAAGGGCAAGCCGATGATGGATCCCCTGGCGATCGCGGATATCGATCCCAAGGCCTCGTCGATGGCGATCACTGTCAAGGTGCACCGCTCCCCCCATACAATTCGCGGCTTTGTCTCACAGTCGCACGGCCGTGCCATGCGCGTGCGCGTGTGGGACCTTGGTTGGCCCCGCTGCCGAGCAGTGCAAGTGAGGTTCGCGCAGGTGCTGGCTCTGCGTTCTCTGGGGATACCCACCCGACGGACGCTGCCCTTGTCATCCACATCCCGCCACAGAACAAAGACCAAGCGGACTTGACTTTGGCTCTCCATTCGAACGGCCCCCGCTCTGCTTGCCCGCGCTACCAGCCAACGGCCTCCCGGCGCTTGGCCACCCGCGGGAGATTTCCTCGCCTCGGATATCTCACTGCCCAGTCTGGGCTCTAAATTTGAACAGGTGCACTGCGCCTCCCACTCTCCCCTCCCGATGGTAGCGCCGCACCACTTCATCCAGAACATCAGAGGCAAGCACGACCCTTCCCCCCGCACCCCCGCGGGGTCCTGACGTGCAGGGCGCGGCAGACACGAGCTTGGGGGCCCTCGCCGTGCTGCTGGCCGTCTTCGTGGCCACGCAGGCAGCGGCGCTCTGCGTGCTGTGGCCCCAGGCCACCGTCACCATCCCAGACGTCCTCGTCCCGGCCGTCCTCCTCACCCTCAGTGCGGGGCCCCCTCCAGCCACCCCCTCCCTCCCGCTGGCCCTCAACTACTGTCTCTGCAGTCGCCGCGGGGCTGAGGACAGAGGACGTGGAGCACAAGTTCAGCCAGGCGGCGCTGCTGTGCGGCGCGGTCGAGGCGGTGCTGCAGGTGATGGACGCGGGGCAGCACAGGCGCGGGTGGTGGGGCAGGCAGGCGCACGGGCAGTTCTACCTGTCGCTGGTGCCCGCAGACCTCGCGGCGATGCTCGCGGGCCCCGCGCCGCAGAACACGACGTTCCTCGCGGGCGTCGTGGCCGCGGCCAACATCGTGGTCGTCGGGTGGGTCTGCCACGTGTTCGGCATCAACCGCAGATAGCGCGAGCACAGCAGGAGTTCCACAAAATATCAGCGTTGATTCCTGGTCTCTGATTTTCGAATCTCCCTCGCTGGATATTTCATTCCGTCGTCGTTTGCCACCCCCGCGCGTATGAGGACGCTGCACGAGGGGTTCCTGGCGTGCGCCCGCCGGACCCCCTCGGCGCCCGCCCTCTACGTCGCCTCGAGCCGCGCGCTGCGCCGCCCCGGCGTGGCCGCCCGCCCTCCCCCGTCGGCCACGTACGAGTCGCTCCTCCAGTCGGCCGAGCTCGTCGCCTCGGCCCTCCCGCCCGCGCGCTCCGTCGGCGTGTGCTGCCCGCCGGGCATCGCGCTCGTCGCGTCGTACCTGGCCGCCCTGTCGCGCCGCTCGGCGTTCGTGCCGCTCGAGCTGCCGGGCGCCCGCGCTGAGCTGCTGGCCCGCGCGGCCCGCGTGGGCGCTGTCGTCGCGCACACCTCCCTCGCAGCCTGCGCCCGCGGGCTGGCGCGCCAGCAGCGGCCCTCCTCCGTGCCGCTCGTCGTGGTCGACGACTCGGCCCGCGTCGTGTCGACAGAGGGAGTCGGTGACGGCGACGGGCAGCCAGAGAGCGAGGGCGCAGCAGCGGCGGCGGAGGAGGAGGACGCCGCGTACGTCATGATGACGTCGGGATCGACGGACAGGCCGCTGGCTGTCGTGGTGCCGCACTCGTGCGCCGCGCCCAACGTCCGCGCGGTGGCAGACGCTGTGGGCATGACCGATCGTGACGTGTCGCTGGTGCGCTGGGGGGCCGTCGCTGCTCCTCCCCCCCCTCCCTGCAGTGCAACAGCTCAAGAGATGGCGCGCACACAGATGGTCGCTCCCCCGAGCTTCGATCCCAGCATCGTCGACATCTTCGGGCCGTTGGTGGGTAGCGGGGCGTTTGTGTGGGCTGGTTAACTCCAGCAACTCGCTCGCAGAGCTGCGGCGGCAGCGTTGTGCTGCTGCCAGACGACGTGCGGCTGTCGCCAGAGCTCGTGTGCTCTGCCGCGGCGCTGTTCGGGGCCACGTTCCTGCAGGCCACGCCCACGTTTGTGCGCCGCATTGGCGAGGACGTCCTCTCCTCCGGGCGTCTTGGATCTCTCCGCGTGCTTGCGCTCGGAGGAGAGCCGTTCCCTTTGCCGTCCGAGCTCCGCAGATGGCTGTCGCATTGCGAGGGCGGCAGGAGGCCAGCTCTCTTCAACCTCTACGGCCTCACCGAGCAATCCATCGTACCATCGTGCGGCACTGCCATCTGCTGAACCGATGCTCCAGTGGACAACCATTCGGAGAGTGACCGAGGAGGACCTGCAGTCCGACGCCCCGGTGTGCATCGGAGAGCCCATCGGCCCCGGCACGGAGATAAAGATACTTGCCGACCCTTCGAGCAGTGAGCACGACTGTGTCACGGGGGAGCTGCTTGTGGGCGGGTCGAGGCGGTGCCATCTCGTCGGCGAGAGATCCGAGGACCGGAACGTCGACGGGTGGCTCAGGACGGGCGACATAGTCTCGAAGGACGTCTCGTGCGTCATCCGATACGTGTGCAGAAACGACCGCACTGTGAAGCTCGACGGCAAGCGGGTGAACCCCAGGGAAGTCGAGAACGCCATCACTTCCCTCGTTGGCGTTGCGTCAGCCTGGTCCGCTCGCCCGCGCGTTCGGGGTCGTGTCTCAGCCGTCTCCCCAGGGTCCTGCCGTACAAGTGCGAGCAGGGGACGCGTCTTGTGGCCGCGGTTGTCCGCTCGGGCGGTTCAGTGCCGAGCAAACGCGACGTCGCAGAGCACATGCTGCAGGCCCTCCCGGCTTTCATGCACCCCTCAAGGGCCCTGATGCTCGAGTCGGCCTCGGAGGTCCCGCTCCTCGCCACGGGGAAGGCCGATCCGCAGCGACTCGCTGAGATGGCAGACGAGTGGCAGTCGTGGCTGTTCGACCACGAAGATCCCGACTTAAACCAGGAGGCAACAGGCGTCTCTGAGGTCGCCGAGTACGTATGGGGCCTGTGGTGCCGTGCCACTCGGTTGTCTATTGACCAGCCCGAGCTGTACGTACATACCGCCGCGATCGATCGAGGCTCACGCAGGCGTTCCACAGGGATCCGGCAGAGGTGCATCTTCTGTCTTACGGAGGCACGTCGCTGGACTGCGTGCACGTCGTCGACAGGGTATTCGAGAAGTACAACATTTTCAGCGTCAGACCCGATGAAGACCGGCATGCCCTGTGCGCAGTCGCAGAGCATGCGTGTCCTCATTGACGTTGCACCAGGGCAATGCGGTCCTTCATGGGGGACACTCTCTTGGCTGTTGCGCAGAGGGTCAGCGCCTGGGCGCGGGAGTCCGCCGTCTCCGTCGCAGCCAAGCTGGAGAGACCGCTGGCCCTCGGCACCGCAGCACGCTCGCGCAGCTACGGAGGCTGGGTCCGCTGCCTGTCGCGCCCTTGCGGCTCGAGCGAGGCCTGCGTGGACGAGGCGCTCCCACCCATCCCTCCGGCGGTGGCGGCCTCTGCGCCGGCGTCGATCAGGTGGTCGACGTTTCTGCGCGCGTGCGTCGACTCGAGCGCCCTGCTCGTCGACAGGACGGACCCGCCCAGCCGCACGGTGTACATCGGGTCGCACGACTACACCGTCGCTGCCATCGACCACGCCACCGGGGCCCAGCTCTGGCGCTTCCTCACGCGCGGCCGCGTCGAAGGCTCGTGCACCACCGACGAGAGCGGCGCCCTGCTCTTCTTCGGCTCGCGCGACGGCACCGCCTACTGCGTCGACTGCTGATGTAAGCGTTCCCCTGAGACTTCCTTGCCCCTCTCCCCCTCTCACCATCTCCTTCTCCCTCCTTCCCTCGCTCTCCGCAGGGACCTTAAGGGTCAGAGAGGCCAGGGCTTCAGCTGCATGCTCCCGCCGTTCCTCCGCGACTTGCGGCTCTCGTTCCCCGTGGACGTGTCCGGAGCTGACTTCTACTGCCCAGTCGGCACACCTCCCTCTGCAACCACTGGCATCAGCTGCTGTGCGCTCTTGTCTCTCCCTTCTCATTTCTCCACTCGGACCTCACGCACATGCAGCGCAATTTGTGGTCAGTTCGATTGAGCCCCAGAGCGTGAACCTCGCCCAATGGCAGCCGTCGCAGAGCCTCGTGGCCACCATCGCGGGCTCGGGTTTCAAGAGCGCGCAGTGCGGCGACCACCTGCGCGTCGTCGTGGGCGGCGTGGCCGCTCGGGTCATCGCGACCACCGATGCGGCGATCCAGTTCGAGCTGCCGCGCCTGCAACCGCAGCTGGCGCCCGTCAAGGTTCTGTGGGGCGGCGAGTACTACGCGGGCACGCAGATGGGCGACGCGATGATGTTCAAGTACATGCGCCCGTGCCCCAACGACTGCTCGTGCCGCGGGGGCGACTGCGGGGCCCATGACTGCCACGGGTGCTGCGTCGACGACATGAGCGGCAGGTGCGCCTGCAAGCCCGGGTTCGAGGGCGACGACTGCAGCCTCCTCTCGTGCCCCGACAACTGCACGGGCCACGGCGCCTGCGACCACGCGACGGGCGAGTGCCACTGCCGGGCGCCGTTCTACGGCAAGGCCTGCGCGCAGGCCACGCAGACGTGCCCTGGCAACTGCAGCGGCAACGGCCTGTGCGACCCGTTCAAGGGCCTCTGCGTGTGCAAGCAGCTCTACTGGGGCGAGGACTGCTCGCTGCGCGCGTGCCCGCCGTACAACGTGCCCTACTGCACCGACGAGAGGCACGGCATCTGCGACGGTTCCACGGGAGAGTGCCACTGCAGGGAGGGGTTCGCGGGGCCCTCGTGCTCTGTCTCGGGCAAGAAGTGCCCCGGCAACTGCACCGACGCGGCGCACGGCAACTGCGACCACACGACCGGCCAGTGCCTCTGCAGGCGCGCCGGCGAGCTGCAGTACGGCGGCGACGACTGCAGCGCTGTCGTCTGCGTACGGAACTGCAGCGGCGTCGGGACGTGCAACACGGCGACGGGGCGCTGCGAGTGCCCCGAGGGCCTCACGGGACTCGACTGCAGCGTCGTCAACCGGCCGTGCCCGCGCAACTGCTCGGGGGCCGACCGCGGCGTCTGCAACGCACAGACAGGCAACTGCACGTGCAAGCGCGCATTCAACGGCGCCGACTGCAGCCAGCGCGTTTGCCTGGGGGCCCCCGAGTGCAATAGCCCGCACGGCATCTGCGACGGGGCGACGGGCAAGTGCTCGTGCCAGCGCGAGGGCAGCGTCGTCTACACGGGAGAGGCCTGCACGACGGTCGTCGTCGAGTGCCCTGGCAACTGCAACGGGACCAGTAGCGGCAGCTGCGACCAGCGCAAGGGCGAGTGCCACTGCAAGTACCCGCACTGGGGTGAGCGCTGCGAGCTACTGCACTGCCCCAGCGACTGCTCGGGCCGCGGCGACTGCAACCCAGTCACGGGCAAGTGCAAGTGCTACGAGAACTACAACAGCACCGACGACTGCTCCATCTATAAGGGTTCGTATGCTTCACCCTGTCTTGCTGCCGGTTCTGCTGCCGCTGTTGTCCGTTTTCCGTTTTCAATCTGTTGTGGGACACTGCTGGGATGGGCATGGCTGGTTCACCCCCGGCAAGCAATTCATGCAAGTGATTTCAAGTTCTCTCTAATTCAGTTCTATTAATTCTCTGCTTTTGTGCGCAGTGAACTGCAAGGCCCCCTGTGGCAACGGGCAGTGCGACACGAAGAAGGGCCTGTGCGTGTGCAACCCCGGGTGGGCCGACGGCAACGGGACGTTCTGCGGCGTGCGCGTGTGCATCAAGAACTGCAACGGCCACGGCGACTGCCGCGACGGCAACTGTGCGTGCCACCCGACCTACACCGGCATCGACTGCAGCCTGCGCGACCTGCCTTGCCACAACAACTGCTCGCTCAACGGCACCTCGCGCGGCTCGTGCGACCGCCGCAGCGGCGTCTGCCGGTGCCACCCGGGCTACGAGGGCCTCGCGTGCGAGCGCCAGCCCTGCTACTCGTTCAAGAACTGCAGCGGCAGTGGCCACGGCGAGTGCGACTACGCGCTGGGCAGGTGCGCGTGCAACACGGCCGCCGGGTGGCTGCCGCCCTCGTGCGACGTGAACTCGTGCTCGCACCTCGCCTACTGCACGAGCGGCACGCACGGCTCGTGCAACAAGAGCTCGGGGACGTGCATCTGCAAGGAGCCCTTCTACGGCGAGCGCTGCGAGAAGAGGCCCTGCCCGCAGGGGTGCAGCGGGAACGGCGCCTGCAACGAGACGACGGGCTTCTGCACGTGCGCGGAGGGGTGGCAGGGCAGGAACTGCTCGCTGCCGGTGCGCCAGTGCCCCGGGGACTGCTCGGGTCGAGGCAAGTGCGACACCATCAGCGGCGTCTGCGCGTGCCACGCCGACTATCTTCCCGACGACTGCTCCCGCAGTACGTTCCCAACTCTCCTTCTACGACCCCGCTTTCCGTGGGAATGGGGGAATGCAGCATGGGCCTCCGTTTCTGCGAGAGGTCTCAGAGCAATTTCTGATTTGTTTGTTGATCGTGTGTGCTTGAGTGCTTTGCCAATACTCGACCACGAATCCCCTCATCAACTACTTTGATTCGCTCCTCATTTGCCCACTGCCGGATGTGCGCGCGAACAGAGAGGTGTACGGTCCCGGATTGCAACGGGCACGGCGTGTGCAACACGGGCGTGGGCAGGTGTGAGTGCCACGCCAACTGGACGGGCGCCGCGTGCAACGTGGCCAACCGGGACTGTCCCAACAACTGCAGCTCCAACGGTCAGTGCGACCGCACCACCGGCAAGTGCGTGTGCGCCTGGAAGTTCTCCAGCTCGCCCGACTGCTCCGTCGGCGTCTGCGTGCCCGCGTGCCAGCACTGCGGCGTCTGTGACAACCGCACGGCCAAGTGCGTCTGCCAGTGGCCCTACAGCGGCCTGACCTGCACGCACGCCGAGCGCAACTGCCCGCTGCACTGCTCGGGCCACGGGCGCTGCAACGACAACAACACGTGCACGTGCACCGGCACGTGGCAGCCGCCCGACTGCAGCTGGTCGACGTGCCCCGACTGCGGCCCCCACGGCATCTGCAACACGACGTCTGGGCGGTGCGTCTGCGCCGAGTTCTTCAGCGGCAGGCAGTGCCAGATGGGAAACCTGCCCTGCGAGGCCAACTGCAGTGGCCACGGCGTCTGTAACTCCCAGACGGGCAACTGCAGCTGCTCCGGCCTCTGGCAGCTTCCCGACTGCAGCAGATGTGCGTCTTTCATCGCCTTCTCCTCTCGTCGGGTTCCCGCCCTCGCTTGTGCCTGAACCGCGTGGGCGACTACCAGCGCGGTGCCGGAGGGACTGCTCGGGGCACGGGGACTGCGACGAGAGGACGGGCAAGTGCCAGTGCCACAAGGACTACTCGGGGGAGTTCTGCGAGCGCGTGTTCATCCCGTGCACGGCCGACTGCGGGCAGCACGGCTCCTGCAACACCATGGCTGGCAAGTGCCTCTGCACGTTCCCCTACTGGGGAGACCAGTGCCAGAACAAGGACGTTCGTAGACCCCCCCCCCCTCCCTGCTGCCAGTTGCTGAGCCTCACCCGTTCCTGCCCTATTCGTGCAGTGCGAGCTGCGCTGCAACATCGAGGGGACGATGAGCCCCAAGTGCCACAACTATAGCGACCCCAACTGCAGGTGCACCGACGGCCTGTGCCACTGCATCCCCGGCGAGTGGACTGGCTCCACGTGCTCCGACCTTATCCCCAGTGCGTCTCCATTGTGGTCCCCGCTCCCGCCCTCGGGCTGCTCACCACTGGCCGTTGGCCCGGGCCAACAGAGATCTGTCCCGGAAACTGCAGCGGATACGAGTGCAACCCGAGAACCGGCATCTGCGCCTGCCCTCTGAAGAAGAGGTCGTCCCTGTCGTGCAACGAGAGTGCGCTGCGCTGCCCCTTTGCCCCCGGGCGCCAGACTCACCCGTGCGAATTGCAGCCAAGTGCCCGGGGGACTGCAAGAAGCACGGGACGTGCGACCTGTCGGTGGGCGTGTGCCTGTGCGACGACGAGTACACGGGGCAGGACTGCGCGCTGCGCGTGTGCCCCAACAACTGCACGGGGCGCGGCAAGTGCAACCACGTCGAGGGCACGTGCAGGTGCCTCGAGGGCTGGGGCGGCCTGGCCTGCGACGAGAAGGTGTGCCCGGGCGGGTGCAACGAGAAGGGCAACGGGGGCTCGTGCGTCGACGGCAAGTGCAAGTGCAAGGCGTCGTTCAAGGGAGACCACTGCGACGAAGCCAACTACCTCATGATCATTCTCGTGTCGGTGGCCGGCGGGCTCGTGCTGGTGGGAGGCTCCACGGCGGGGTTCCTGCTGGTCAGGAGGGCCATGATCAAGCGCCTCCAGAACAAGAGGAACGCGCGCCTCAAGTCCATCAGGATGAACGACATGTGAGGGGGACAGCGTCACCTGCTCCCCTTCAAACGCTCGCGCCTCGTTTCAAACGGGGCGACCAATAGAAGAAATGAACACATTGAGATGTGTCTGAAACCCCCCCTTAGACCATTCGCTGATCAGGCAATCTGAGTTGATCAGCTACGAGAAGTGGAGGCGTAGAGGCCATGTTGTTTTGCTTGGTGGAGAGGCGGGAGGCACAGAACCCGGAATGGGAACCTCGCTTCAACTGTGCTCATGTGGAACCTCAGTGCCGCCACCGAGTGTTGAGGGGGATGTACCAGCGGCCAATGGTACCAGTGGAGACACCACGAAAAGCTCGCGGAGGTAATTAGCGAAAGCTGGTGCACTAGCATCGATGGCGATGTTTGCGTCAGAGCCACCACTCACGTCTGGAGAGATCTCAGTCAGTTTCGTCACTGGAACGGATTCTGAGCACGAATTCCGATGAACGCATTGAGCTCGTCCCCTGCTGTGATTACCGGACTTCCGGACATGCCACCGAGCGTGCTTGTTCTTATCTCCAAAGTCTCAAAATTGTTCCAGGTACAGTCCTGACTGCAGACCGCATAGAGTGCGAAATCATGCAGCTTAGCGCTCACCGTGCCTCACTCCGAATTGCCCTGACGAAGCTCAGCGACAGGGCACCGCGGTCTGTTGTGCGATACAAAATAGATTGTGCCTGTTGGCATCGGCGTGGGGAGTTACGTGTTTCTGCGATGTGGGTGGGGCTCTCATTTTTGCAGCAGGGCGCGAGCAGCGGCAAGGCGCGCCTCGGGCGATCGGTTGAGCAGCGTGTGGAGCACAGGCTCCAGCGCGTGCACCTTGTGCGACAGCCGCGGCATCATCGGCGCCACCGTCGACGCCCCTGAGCCCCTCGGCGACGGCGACGGCGACGCAGACGACGACAGCGCGTACCACAGCGTCACGGCGGCGCTGTAGACGTCGGCAGCCAGGTACGACACGCGGCCGCCGGCGGGGCCGCTGCCCTGCGCCTCGTCGAGCTCCGGGGGCAACGGAGAGTAGGGGCCCCAGACGGAGCCGCCGCGGCCATCGCCAGACCAGCCAAGAGTGTCGTCGCCGCACACGATCGAGTACCCAAAGTCCCTCAGCTTCACACAGTCCTGCTCGGCACAAGCAAGCACAGAAGTTAGGCACCAGCGTCGGGCTGGCTGCTGCCAACGGTGGTGGCCATTGCCGTCTTGCTTTGCTGTCTCAGTCGAAGTTTAAACGGCAACTGAATTGTGCAGGCGCGAAACACAAAAACCGTCTGCCAACATCAAATGACAAGCGAGGAACGCAACAATGGACGGCGTAGGTACACTGAACGAGCTTGGAGAGACGCAGCGCAAGGGGGAGAGCACGGGGGTGCAGACGGCGTGCCTTGTTGCGGGGGTCGACAACGATGGCGGCGCAGTGTATGTTGCGGTGCACGAGGCGGTAGTGGCGCAGGTGCTCGAGGGCGGCCATGAGCTGCCGCAGCCACTGCGCCGCGCGGTCCTCGTTCATCCCCGTCTCGGCAGCCGCCGCGTTCACGTCCACGAGGTCGCCCGGCCACACGCTGAATATCAGGCTCTCGTTCCTCAGCTGGTAGCACGGCTCTGCGCCCCCCCAACCACCGCGTCGTTCAATTGAATTTGAATCCGCGATTGAGAATGTGTAGGGAAATTGATAATGCACGGTCCGAGGGCACGGCGGCGTTCCACTCCTCGGGGAGCTTGTCGATGAAGGAGCAGTAGGGGCGGAGGACGGCGTCGTGGTGCGAGAGCAGGCGCAGGGCATCCCACTCGCGCCTGTGGCGCTCCATCGTGCCGCCCGGGCGCGCCATGACGCCGACCTCCTGGTCGACGGCGCGCACGGACACGACGACGCCCGGGCACCCGCGCAGCCGCGTGCGGAACGTGGCCACAGACTGCACGTACGACCCCTGCTGCGGCACCTCAAAGTCCGACGCCGTGTACACGAGGCACAGCTTGCTCCTCGCCTCGGTGTCGTACCTCTCCGCGTCCGCCGCCTGCCTCGGCTGCTGCCCCTGCTGCCCCTGCGGCTGCGACTGCGGCTGTGGCTGGTACGGCGGCGGGGGCGCCGCGGGCTCGGAGGAGGAGAGCGAGGAGGAGGAGGCGGCGGCGGCGTGGGCGGGGCCCGGGGGCAGGACCTTGAGGTTCGACTCGGACGACGAGCGGCGCGACGTCGAGGCCGAGTGCGAGTGCTTGAGCTCCGTGCCGCTGTTGGTCTTGGTCGACGCCGTGACGTGCTGCGACGACTGCTGCTTGTGCTTGCCGCTCGTCGACAGCGCCGCCTTGTGCAGCACGTTCCACAGCGCCCCGCGCTTGGTCGGCGTCGTCTTCTGCTCGTCCTCCCCCGACGACGACGCCTGCGCGGGCGGCGACGGCGAGTACACGGGCGCCATCGCCGTCGTCGACGACACGGGGCGCGGGTCCATGACGATCGGCGACGCCGCAGACGCCACGGGCTGCGAGTGCCCGGCCTCCCTCCGTGCCGTGGCGGCGACCGCGGCGGCCGTGGGGGCTGCGGGCAGCGCCTTGTGGTCCTGCCCCGTGGCGGCGGCCTTGCCCGGGCTGCCCGCCTCCCTCGACGTCTTCAGGGCGCTGCCGCTGCCGCTCCCCGACGGGCTCACCGGCGACCTCTGCGGCGCCGGCGCCGACGCGGGCACTTCGCAGAGCACCGGCGCGGCCGCCTGGACCGGGGCAGGGGCAGCAGGGGCCGGCCTCTGCTCCTCCAGCACGGGGGCGGGGGCCTTCGGTGCCTCGGGCGCCGGCGCGGGCTCCGACGGGCACTCGGGAGGGGTCGGCGCTGGCATGTCGGGAATCGGGGGCGGCTCGAAGGCGCCGCTGGGCTCGGGGGGCGCGGGGGTGCTCGGCGGCTGCGGGGCGGGCGACGGGGGCGCCTGGATGGCCGGCGACGCGGCGACCTTGAGCGGCGAGCCCGAGACGGGCGTGCCCATGGCCTGCAGCAGGAACGGGTTGTGCGCGGGCGACGACGACTTGGACAGCGACGACGCCACCGGGGGCGACGCGGTCGCCGCCGCCTTGCAGCTCACGATGGCCATCGGCGGGGACTTGGGCGACATCGGCCTGTCCGCTGCCGCTGCCGCTGCTGCTGCTGCGGGCTCGGGGGGCGCCGAGGGCTCGGGGCAGGGGTGGATGGCCTTGACAAAGTTGGCTGGGAACCAGCCGCTCTTGCCGTTGCACTCGCCCAGCCACCAGCCGCTGTCCTCCTGGCGCGTCACGACGATCTCGTCGCCCGCGCTGAAGGCGAGCTCGCCGGGCTCGGCGCCCTCGTGCGAGCACCAGGCGCGCACCGACGCCCCGTTCTCGACCTTGGGCACCTCCATCTGTGGTTGGCCACCCAGCCCCAGTCAGCCCACTCGCGTTGTTACAATTTCCACCAAAGGAGCACTGAAATCAAGGCAGGTGCACGCGCCAGCACGCGATCAGACAAACGGCATTTGATAAGCCACGTGGCTCAGTCGCTTCCCCCCGCCCCCTCCCTCCTCCCTCCACAGTTCGAGAAAAAACGCCCAAAGGGACTAGAGCAAAAGGCACCACAGAAGCACTCCCTCCCCTCCACGCCCGCTCATAACGCGTGCACACCAACGCCGCACGAGCACGCTGAAGGGGGGGGGGGGAGGAGGAGGAGGAGGAGGCCGGCAGAGAGCAGCGCTCGGCGGGAAAAAAGAAGCAAAGCAGCCAAGGGGGCCCCGTTGACCGGGGGGGGGGTGAGGGTGGGGGGCGAGGACTGGAAGGGAAGGTAGAGACCTCGGGGTCGTCGGGGCCGGGCGGGGGCAGGTCGGGCCAGTCGGGGGCGAACTCCTCGACGAAGTTGCTGGGGAACCAGCCGGTCCTGGCGTCTGCCTCGCGCTTGCCGTGCCACCAGCCGGTGCCCGTGTCGACGGCGCCCACGACGACGACGTCGCCCTTGGCCATCTGCAGCTCGCTCGGCCCCTGCGCCTCGTACGCGTAGACCGCCCGCACGCGCCGCGTCGCCGGCGGCCCCGTCTGCGGCGACGAGAAGAACGCGGGCCACAGCGCGGGCGCCGCCTTCTGGACGGCCGCCACGACCGCAGAGGCGCGGGCCAGCCGCCTGACGCCCCACACCAGCGTCCCCGGCATCACCGCCGCGTGCAGCAGCCCCTCGCACGACGGCGCTCGCCCGCGCACCCCGGCAGAGACCGTCGTGTCCGTCAGCGCCACCAGCACGTCCGAGGGCCGCAGGTCCGGCGGGCCCGCGAACGTGACCGTGACGGTGCGCGCGCTCTGCTCCCACCCAAACGACATGTGCGACGCGCTGCGGGGGGGCGCAGACCAGCAGGGGGAGGGTGTGGATCGCTCGGGGTTCGGGCGCTGGGGGAGGGAGGCGAGGGGGGAGGGCACGCGGGAGCGATGGCTTGGCGTGCGCTTATAGGAGCAACGGGCAGATTTCGAATAGCGGTTTGGACAAGCAGAAAGAGAATCTACAGGAAGAGGGGGCAAAATGGTTCGACTGGGGTTCGAACCCAGGACCCTACGCGTGTGAGGCGTATGATATAACCAACTAATCTATCGAACCCTTCACAACATTGATTTCTCTAATTTATCTTTATGTCGTGCATCGACTGGTGGTGTGCCATACTGTGTCGGAGTAGCTGGGTTGATGCTTGTCCCTTATGTGATTCGTTAAATTTAATATACTGATGGAGCTACTGTTCACCCTCATCTACTCTGTTCTGATTCTGTCAGATCAAGTTGCTAATGTGGAGTTAATGAGTTTGTAATGCTCTCGCTCAGCAGCCTGACCCGCAATGCTGCTTGAAGTACGCACACCAGAAACGGGAATCAAAAGCGCTGGAAGCGACGAAGAACATGGCGGACCCGACAGAGACCCGCGACCGCACCCATGTGCTCGTCGCAGTCCCAGTGCGTCACGTTGGTCTGCACGGCCCTTGGACGTTAGAAGGCTTGAAAGCTACATCATCCATCCCCCGTAGTGGTGACATCTCGCGCAATGTTCTGTATTCCATGTTTGTTTGAAATGGTTTCCTGCAGAGGCCCTTGGCGTTGAGAACGAAATGAACACGACATGGCCGAGGCCGCGGGCCCTCCCTCTCACACTGCCCTCCGCGAGCGCTGCTCCGCGGTGGCGTCGGGCTCACTGCCACTTGCCGCGCATCGACCTGGCGAGCCGCTCCTCCTCGATCTTGGCCTGCTCGTCCGCGCTGACCCCCGACCACGGGTTCACAGCAACCGCCTCCTGCTCCCTCTGCTGCTGCATCTGCGCAGGCGTCTGCGGCAGGCTCCTGGCCGCGGGCTGCGGGGCGGCCTGCTGCTGCTGCTGCGGCTGGCCCGCGGCCTGCTGCTGCTGCGTGTACTGCGACTTGCGGATGGCGCTGAGGCGCTCGCGGGCGGACCCGAGCTCCTTCTCGAGCCGCAGGATCTGCACCTGCTGCTCCATCTCGCGCACGCGCAGGCCGGCGGCGCCCATCGACGCGGCCTTGCGCATCTCCTCGAGCTCGGCGTCCCTCTGCGCCTGGGCGGCCTGCTGGCCCGCGGCCCTCGCGGCCTCGACCAGCAGCGCCGTCGCGCGCGTGACGGCCTTGGCGGCGTCGTCGACGCGCTCCTGCGCGGGGCTCATCGGGTCGCTCTTGCTGCGCGTCGCGCTGACCAGCTGCGCGGTGCTCGCCGCGACCGCGTGCGCAGACGCCGCGAGCGTCTCGTCGAGCAGCTCCTCCCCGCTCGACCCCTGCGTGGCCACGCGGTTCGCAGCCCCGACGAGGTTGCCCGTCGTGCCCGCGACCGCGCGTCCGGCGCTGACGAGGCCCTCGGCCCAGACGGGGTTCGGCTGGTACGGGTGCGCAGTCGTCGCAGCCGCGCGCCCGCGGGCCACGCGCTCGCGCTGCGCGGCGGCCGCGGCCTTGACGAGCATCTCGGTGGCCTGCGAGATGGCCAGCGCGGCCTCGACGATCGCGTCGTCGACGTCGATCTCGCCGGCGGCGCGCGCGGGCATCGAGGCCTGGCGCTTGGCGCGCGCCTCGCGCAGCTGCTTGGCCAGCGCCTCGATCTGCTGCGCGGCGGCCATGAGCTCGCGCTCGGCAATGTCGTCGATGTTCGAGTCGGGTATCGCGGCGGCGGCGGCCGCCTGGCGCGCCTGCTCCTCCAGCGCCCACTTCTGCAGCGCCGCCAGCGCCTCGCGCAGCTTGTCGCCCGACGCGCGCAGGTACGTGTCGTCCGTGGCCCCCAGCGCCTCGAGGATCGCCCTGGCGGCGCCCCCGACGCCCGCGGCGCCGGCCATGACGGGCTGGCGCGTCGCGGGGTCCTCGCAGCCGATGGCGACGCCCTTGGCGTCGGACAGCAGGCTCGCGACCGCGCGCGAGAGCCCGCGCGAGGCGACGATGGCGGCCTGGTCGTCGTCGCCCGACAGCGACGCCTTGGCGATGTACTCCTTGGCCGTCGCCTCGACGCGGTCCAGCGCGCGCAGCACGTCCTCGGGCGTCGCGTCGGGGTTCGCCCCGGAGCCCCCGGCGCCGTTGAGCAGCGCCAGCGCCGCCTCGAGCTCCGCCGCTGCGCTGCGCGCGGCCTCCGCGGCGCGCCGCTCGCGGTCCGCGCGCCACTGCGCCTCGAGCTCCGCGGCGCGCGCCTGCGCCTTCTGGTGCTCGGCCGTCAGCGCCGCCATCTGCGCGCGCACGTCGACGAGCGTCGTCTCGAGCTCGTGCGCCTTGGCCCGCTCCTGCGACAGCAGCGCCTCGGCCCCGCGCAGCGCCGCCTCCGCCGCCGGCGTCTTGGACGCCGCGTCCGCGACCGCGCGGGCCAGCGACTCGCGCTGCGCGCGCTCCGCGACGAGCGCCTGCTCCGAGACCTCGGCGGCGTGCTTGGCCGCGGCGGCGTCTGCGCGCAGGCGGTCGTTCTCGGTCTTGAGCTTGCGGACCTCGGCCTCGAGCTCTGCGATGCGCGCCTTGAGCTTGTTGATCTCGGTCGTGTCGACGACGGTGCGCGTGACGATCTGCGTGACGACCTTGGGCGACGGCGGGCGCTGGGGCACGGGCGCAGGGGCCGCAGCGGGCAGGAAGGGGTTGGCCGAGCTGAAGGCGGGCTGCGGCTGGATGGCCGTGTTCATGTCGCCGAAGAGGTCGGTGAACGTGTTGCGCTGCGGCTGCACCTTGGCCTCAAAGTCGTCAAAGTTGGCCCACGACTGCTGCACGGGCTGCGGCGGCGGCTCCGCGACGACGGGCACCGCCGTCTCGACCCTCACCGCGCGCCCCTCGCGCCCTCCCGCGCCCCCCTGCTTCCCGAACAGCGGCGGCATCTGCGAGGGAGCAAAGCCGGATGTGAGCCCCCCGTACGAGTCCCGGAGGGAGCAATTTCTCCTTTTCTGTTGTGCTCTCCGCCCCCAGAGCGCAGCGCAGCCCGTACGAGCCCCGGAGGGAGCAATTTCTTCTTTTTCTGTTGTGCTCTCCGCACGGTGCGCAGTGCAGCCCGTACGAGCCCCGGAGGGAGCAATTTCTTTTTCTTTCTTGTGCACTGCGCCCGAGTGCGCAGTGCAACCGACAGCGGGGGAGCAGAGCAGCGGCGACGCACGTCGGGGAGGAAGGGGACGGTGGTGAGGGCGGTGATGGCGCGGACGAGCGAGGCGTCGCGGTAGATGTTGCAGAGCTCGCTGTACTCTGCGTAGTAGCGGCTGAGCGTCGTCTGCATGTCGTCGGGGATGGGGTCCATGTCGGCCGTCAGCGCCTTGAGGATCTGCGTGACCGTCTCGTAGATGCCGTACGACTCGGCGATCAGCGGCACCAGCACCGAGGCCTTGCAGTCGTCGAGCGTGTGCGTCTTGCGCGCCAGCTCGAGGATCGACGACGACGTCTGTATGACGCTGTCCTGCAGCGACAGCAGCCGCACGACAATCGACATGCCGCGCCCAAAGTCCATCGACTCGATCGGCTGCACCTTGGCCAGCTTCTCGGCCGACATGTCGCCCGACAGCGACTTGATCTCCTCGTGCACCTGGAACTTCTTGGCCAGCGTCTCTGCGTAGTTGCGCGAGATCAGCCCGTAGCCGCGGTCCCAGTGCATCGCCGACCACGTCGCCGTGTAGTGCTCCAGGAACCCGCTCCGCATGTACCGCTTCGACAGGAACTGCGCCCGCGCCGAGGTTGTCAGCGCAGGCCGCGCGGGGCGTTTGCGGCCGTTGCGGCCAGCGGACGGCGGGTAATCTCCGTGACATCACGGTTTCAATTTCAATTCGAGCCCCAAGAGGAGTGGAGGAAACAGAGAGAGAGAGATCTCGGGCAGAAATACAAAGCAAGAAGGGGAAACAGCGCAAAAGGGCAAACGGCGGGCGTGCAGTATTACGTGGCAGGGCCTAATTTCCTGTTTCCGCAGGAGGCGCAACGCAAAGCAGCAAAAGCAGCTGTGCACAGCGCAAAAGAAAAAAAAAGCGCTGAACCGCGCGGCGCGTGACGTGCTGCGTACCACCGGGGAGCCCTCGTGCACGACCTGGTGCAGCATCACCAGAGCTGCGCGCGGGGTGAGCGGGGCAGTGCGCCTGTGAGCAACTGGAGAGCACGGAACCCCGCACTGCAATAAAATGCTCCAGCCGGGGGAGATGAGAGGGGGGAAGCGCACTCTTGAGGCAGATGACGGCGTCGGGGTTGGACAGGCGGCGGGCGACCTCGGCCCAGACGGTGCTGACGACGTCGTCGACGACCTCGGGCCTGTGGCTCTCGATGATGATCTCTGCGCAGGGGCAGAGCAGTCGGGTGAGCGCCACAGAGAGAGAGAAAAAGAAGCCCCGATTGCGAGGCCCCGGAGGCCCCGGGGGAGCGGGCGGCGCACTCCGGACATGCTTCGCCTTGGGGGGCTTGATGAGGGTCGACGTCGCCTTGGACTGCGGGCGTGCGGGGCGGGGCAAGAGGTTCAGTTTCAAACGACGGTTGGGGGACGGGATTAACGGAAAGATAGGGTCCTGGTGGCAAGCGGGCCGAAAACGGGAGAAATCGGCGCGGGGCGGGGCGACGCACGACGCAGGTGCTGATGTACTTGACGACGGCGGGGTCCGCGAGGGCGCCTCGCGACGAGACCTCGGGCGGAGACCAGAACAGCGAAGTCATTTAATGTGTTCTTACAAACTGTCACCAAAAGGCGATTTTTCTCTTTCTAATAGATTTCGATTTTTCTCGGGCCGGAGATCTTCCTGCGATCGATCTCCCCCGTGCGTGGGTTCGTTGGTTGGACCGCGCCTCAATGTCACACGAGTGAATCTGAGTGAACAGGACGAACGAAGAGCAAGCGCATGCGCCTTCTTCGTGAACGGGCCCAGATACCGGCCTGATATTCACAAGATATTGAACACGTCACAAATATCGGGGGGATCTCGACAACAACAAGGGCGTTGTTTTGAAAAGCAAGGCACCGCGCGGCCCCGCGTCCGACGACCCCCGAGCCCCCGAAACACGATGGCCGAGAGCGACTACGACTTCTCGCTGACGACGTTCTCGCCGTCGGGCAAGCTGGTGCAGATCGAGTACGCGCTCAACGCGATGATGAGCGGCAGCACAGCGCTGGGCATCAAGGCGCGCAACGGCGTCGTCCTGGGCGCCGAGAAGAAGCTCCCGGCGCTGCTGGACCCCGCGACGCTGCCCAAGATCTCGCTCGTGAGCGAGGGCCTGGGGCTGGCGTACGCCGGCATGGGCCCCGACTGCCGCGTGCTGCTGCGCAGGTCGCGCAAGGCCGCCCAGAAGTACTGGCTCACCTACCACGAGCAGGCGCCCTCGCACGTCATGGTCCGCGAGCTCGCCAACGTCATGCAGGAGTACACCCAGTCGGGGTCCGTCCTCCCCCTCCCTCACCGCCGGACTCTGATCGCAATCCCAATTGCGGCTCTGCTGCTGCTGCTGCTGCTGCGTCTTAATTGGCCGATTGAATGGGAGAGAAATATCTCCCCAGATCAGGAAACCAGGATTCCTTCTCGGCGCTCTGATTTCCCGATTCCCGCCAAATATCAACCGGATTCGGATTGGCTGTGTGGGCACGCTCTGACCTCTCGGCGCGCGCGGCAGAGGTGTGAGGCCGTTTGGCGTGTCGCTGCTGCTGGCGGGCTACGACGACTGCGGGCCGCAGCTGTACCAGATCGACCCCTCGGGCTCGTTCTGGGGCTGGAAGGCGTCGGCCGTCGGCAAGAACATGAACAACGCCAAGACGTTCCTCGAGAAGCGCTACACCGAGGACATGGAGCTCGAGGACGCCATCCACACGGCCATCCTCACCCTGCGCGTGAGCCACCTTACTCCGATATTTCCCGGATTCCCTTTCCTGATATCTAATAAATCTGCTCTCAGGACGGGTTCGAGGGGTCGATGACGGAGCACAACATCGAGCTGGGAGTCATCACGGAGGACCGCCAGTTCCGCATCCTCACCCCGGCCCAGATCCGCGACTACCTCGATGTCCTCGGCTGATAGCCGGCCAGGCCAGCCAGTGCTGCCTGACACGCTGCGAGACCTCTTGCCTCAGACCAGCCGCCGTGGCGTGCACCTCCACTGTAGACCCATGGCCACAAACAAACAAAACGGGAAATGCCTTGGTGTGATGACACCGGCTGTTACACTGGGGAGATGCTCCTTGGCATGCGTACATGTGAGCCCACAGTCTGATGGCGCTGTACTGGTGTGCCTTCATCTGCAGGTTTTTTTGCATCTGTTACACATCCTTTTGGCGCCCTTGACCTACGATAGTGCTTTGCTCACAATCGTTGTGGCGTGTCTGAGTGGATATCGAGTTCGCATTTCTCTTCTGGTGCAGCCGTGGGTATGTTGTCCCTCTTAACACGCCGTTTGAATGATGTGAACAGAATTTTTTGTTGGCTCACCATTCGTTGCAAACAGGCAGCCAGTTACTTTACAACCACAGAAAAGAAAGAACCCCGATGTCTTCATCCACTTTGAGCTTGCCAATTAGCAACACAGTGCTTCACAGTAGAAAATGCTCACATTGAGTGATCAGGTCTCAACACATCATCTGCGTTCAGATGAGCGCCCAGGCAGCAACCACCACCGCTGCCACCAGGCCTGCCGTGGGGGCCGAGGAAGTGCCCCTGGTCTCTTCGCCAGCGGGGCCCAGTGCCAGCGTCGACGACACCCTGGCCGTGTTTGTCGTGACCACGCTGTCAGAGCGCCTTGCCGGGTGCTGGTTGATGTCAGCGCGCAGGGTAGACACGATCTTGAGGTCACTATTGACCCTGAAGTGCGACGCGGCCAGGCGGAAGCTGTAGCACACCCATGCAGCATCGGCTGAGGGCGGGCACTGTTCCAGCCCAAAGCCCAGCAGAGGGTCCGAGGCGGCAGGGGAGGCGGCGTCGAAGAGGATGAGGTCTGTGCCGGAGCGGAGGGCCATGCCTGAGAGCACGACCCTGAGGAGGGCCGTCCTGTTGAGGGTGATGTCCGTGAAGACGTGGTCCCGGACGTGGACGACGTTGTCAGTGAAGAAGCGAACGGTCTCGGTTGGGGCTGCGGGGTCAGTGTAGGTGGACTGGGCGCTGTTGAGGCGAACGGTTGTGTTGAGCATACACCAGTTCTCCAGGCCCTCAAGCGTCGCCACCAGTGAGCTAGCGTGGGCGGCAGACTGCGGCCTGGTGCTGCAGATGACGTAGTCGAGGGTGAAGCCATCACTGGCCGTCGTACTGCAGATGGCGTACTGGCTGATGGTCACCGTCAGGTGCCACCGCTGCTTGTTGGGCTCCCCGTCGACTGTCCCCATCAGCGCCGGCGCTGTCACGCTCTGTATGTGGCCCGCGGGCCCGCGGACCGAGAACGCAGTGGGGTCGATGGCGTAGTCCCTCTCCACCGCCACTGTGATCAGGTCGAACGACACGCTGGGGCTGCTCCGGTCCAGGGGCACCAGCACAGACAGTTTCTCGATGTAGCCCCACACCAGCGTCGCGTCCAGCATGCCCAGCGCACTGTGCACCTCGACCCTCTGGAAAAGCACCACCTCGAACGACAGGTCGAATGTGCTGTTGCGAACGTACGACTCCCTGTTGTCCATCGTGAACCGCTCGTTGCACCACACCCACATCACAAACTGAAACCGGTACTGCTCCTCCTCCTCCACGATGCGGGGCTGCGCCGTCCGGATCAGCTCGGGCAGCCTCCTCGTCAATGTGTGTGTGTACCTGCAGGGCTCCTCCCGCATGGACAGTGCCACCTGCGTGGCCTCGAGCGTCGCCGGGTTGATAAACGCCGACCGCACGTTCCAGCGGTGTGGCAGCATCTGGGGCAGCACGATGCCGATGCTCACATCGTCCCCGTATGTCCCGTTGAGTGCCACCGTGTGAGTGGGCAGGTCCCTGAGGTGCTACGCCTCGACGTGGTGCAGCCCCGGGCACTCACACTTGACCCCCATACAGTCGCGGGCGCATGTGTCGCACATCTCCGATGCCGAGCAGACGCCGTCGCCACAGACGAACTCGGGGACTGTGGGATGCGGGTCCACGCAGTCCCAGATCTGGTCGCCATCGGTGTCGGCCTCACATGACCCAACACAGACCCCACACGTGTCGCGGGTGCAGTCCTGCAGCTGCAGCGTTGTCGACATGTGAAACGACGACCCCGTGGAGTGGCGCTCGGCGTAGAAGATGTCCAGTGGGTACGACACGTTGATACTTAAGCCCAGCGTGTCCAACACCACCGTCGACTCCAGAGGCCCGTGGGTGCCACCGAGGTCTATGGCGAGGCTCCGGTTGATGAACACCCACATGTCGTCGTCGCCGCGGAAGTACAACGTTTCGCCACCAAGGTAGGTGAAAAACGTGGAGATCATCATCATGAAGCCATAGTTGTGACCTCTGAAGTTTCCGAAGCCCATACCGTCGATGGGGAAGAAGGCTTGGTTGTCATACGAGTAGAGAGCGGGCTTACTCCCGGGCATCTTGTGCGCTGTCATCGGCAGTTCGATGCGCTGCACGTGAGGGGTGAGCTTCTCTTGTGCCAGGAGAGGAGCACGGCAGCGTGAGTGGATAGGTCCCACCTTGTTGACCAGCCTGTCGTGGAACCAGTCGCTGAACGTCGAGCCGCTGGTCACCGTGGGTCTGCGCTGGTTGCCCCAAGCATACGTAGGCGTGTTGTCTGCCCCGAGGGTGGGCAGCACGAGGCCCTTATCGGCGTTCGACCCTATGTAGGCCTCGAAGTCGGGGTGCCTTCCGAAATCGTGAATTATCATGTTCCACGTGATGCTCTCGGGCTCTCTCTGCACCGGGGGCACCGCCAGCGCCGCGGGCCCCTCGATCGTCTGTGCCAACGTCGCGGTGCCATCGCTCCAGATGCCTGCCCACTGGACAATGCCCATCGTGCAGACGTCGTTGACGATGAACTCAACCTCGGCCGGCCCACCAGCGACAAGGGGCTCCGCCAGGTCCAGGCGAACCCGCAGTAGTCCAGTGGTGTTGTCGAAGGCCGTCGTCATGTGGGAAGTGGGCGCAAGCTGTGTCCCGCGGGGCAGGCCAAACGAGATGGCGGAGATGCTCTGGCCTGATGAGACGGAGGCGAGGTACCTGAACGACGTGTGGCGCGTCGTGCAGTTGGTCTCCATGCGTAGGAACGTCAGTGCCACACTGCCCTCCGCTGCTGCTGCCCAGACAACTGTCACAGAACGCGTGAGTAGGCTCTCAGGAGGGGGCGCGAAAACAGGCAGAGGGGCAGAGGGGGAACCGGCAAGAAGTACGCAGATGTGGGCGTAGGTGTGCATTTTTTCTATCGCAGTGATGTGGGTGCTCTTGTTCTCAACACAACAAGCAAGATTGTGATTTTAAATGCCCAGAACTGCGGTAGTCATTCACGCGTGCGTGACATAATGGCTCACATCGCATTTCGAGGAAAATAAAACGGTAGGAATACCGGATAGCAATTTGGCTCATCCGTACGAAAGAGACCCATGTGCCTTCGATTGTCTCTTGTTTCCGACAACGCCCTGCCAAACTGTATCATAGCCCATCTCGCTGCTTGACGACCTTTCCGGCCGGCTAATGGCCGTTAATGTAGCGACACCACGCCAACCACCACAGTGAACGCAGCATGGGACCACATGGGCGAGCAGAGGCCATGCATCACAGTCACGATGGCCGACCTGCCGCTCCCCATGTTGAAGGGCTGCGCACTCTCCAGGCGGAGAAAGAGGTCATTATTCCTGCGTTGCTCTAAGTCGTCGCTCCGGTCTGAGACTACCGCATAGTCGTCGACTCCACCAGACGCAGCCACATAAGGTGGGTGAGGACCGTCATCTGCTCCACACGGTACGCCCCGTACGTGAAGGTAGCAGGCGTATAACCACAGGGTGTCGACCGCGGTCGAGTTTATTATGCCGGCGAGTCCCCCTCAGATGGTGAGCACCGTGACCCCATGTCCACTCATACCACCCGCGGACGCCGTCGACCCGACCATTGTTGCCGTCGAGGATGGCCTCGCGTGCCGCTGCACTATTCCCTACACGATTCTGCATTCCCCACGACGGTCTCGCCGCTGACGGGTAACGTCCAGCCTTTGAATTCGACTGAACACGTTCCACGCTATCTCCATCGAGCTGAGGACGAGACACGGTCTGGTCCTTGCCCTTGATAGAGTTCAGGATGATGGTGCCAACTTCAAGTCATACTCATAGGCGTGGGAAAATGGACCTCAAAAGACAGCAGAAGCAATGAGGAGCAAGCAACGCAGGCTGAAGAGATAAGCAAGCTATGCACATCAATCATGCCTCAACATGAGAAGAGTGACAGAGATTGGAAGGAGAAAACGACAAGGGACGGTGTTGGCACCAGGAGCTGAGAAGAGTGAACGAGGCCACGTTGCTGCCATCTACAATGAATACTAGCGAGCCCGTGCTGGCGTCCACGGTCCCATCCATCTATTTGGGAGCGATCTGCGAACGACTCGGGGACGTGGTGTTGTAGTTGGGCTGCGTCTGCGGGTCCATGGCCACCTCTGGGGCCACAGAGAACGGGGCGCTGCTGCCAAGGCAGATAAAAGTGGGCATGGACATAGTAACATTCGTTCCCGGGAGACTGGTATACTCTGCGTCTTTCACTGTGCTATTTTGAACACCGCAATGGAATATGAACTGCAATTTCCCCTGATACGTGGTGACTTGCTTCATGAGGGTATATTCGCAGACATGATAGCGCATAGATTATGGAACATTGTGGTCACGTTTTTTGCTTTTCCCGCTCCACAGCCATCAATCCTCTGCTCATCACACGTTACCTCCTACAACGCAAGCTAATACAGGCTGTCGCACGCTGATCCCCTCCTCAGTGGTCAGCAGCCTCTTCCTGCTCACCGCGACCATTCCCCTCCCACCTCTCTCTTTCTCGAGATCACCAGAGATACAAAGCTGGAAGGATAAGCTCCGCCCATGGTCTCCGTTGCCCAATGCCGACAGGTCATCAACCACTTTCCAAATTTGTGGCATTGCTCCACGAAGTTGATGCGCACGATTTTGCAGGCGGTGGCAATTGAATGAACAACAAAATGCCGAGATCCTTAATGCCTCTCAGACCCGCCCTTCAGTGCGGCGACCGAGCCCACATTGAGGTCGTGCGTGACGTTGGTCGCAGTGTTGGGGTGCTCGATGTTGCTCTGCGCCAGCTTGATCATGACCTGGGCCTCCTTGACCACGGGGCAGTGATATCCTGGAAGAGCGACCTTTCGCAGCTTCTTGATGCAATCGGCCCACTCGCACTTCGAGAGCGACTGCATGGCACAGTCAAACGCCTTCATCGCAGCTTGCTCGTCGTCGGTGAAGTTGCCCTTTGTCCCGGCGATTGTGAAGACCAACATGGGCGGGTCTGACCCACGCAGTTTGACGCATCCTGCAGTGCGTACAGCCAATACTTCCCCACCAGCTTGCATGCCGGCCGCAGACCACGTGTCTCCCGATAGCAGAATACCAGTTCCCTCTGGGTCGATGACCTTGGCAGCCCTCTGCAGATGTGCGGCTGTGCAGACTGTGTCCCCGATGGCAGTGAAGTGTGTCACTGTCCCGATCGCCCCGATGTCCCCGGCCAGAACCTCGCCTGTGGCGACCCCGATCCGAACCCGAGGCCGCTGAAAGATGCTGTAGAGGCCCAGCTGATCCCACGAATGGCAGAGCTCGGCAACGGCACTGCACATCGTCAGGGCGGCTGCGCAGGCGTGGACCTGGTGGTCTTTGCACTCGTAGGGGGCATTGAAAAGGGCCATGACTTCGTTGCCCATGAGCTTGTCGATATACCCGCCATGGTGCTTGACCGCGTTGGCCAACGTAGTCAGGATTTCGTTGAGCATCCGCCCGAACTCGCTCATGGAGCTTTCGGTCTTGCACCTGTCGATCATGGCCGTCGTGCCCTGGATGCCACAGAACAGCACCGACACCGTCTTGGGCACCAGAGGCATCTCGGTAACCTTATTCTCTATGATCCACCTGCAGAGATCCCTGCTTACATAGCGCCCCACAATGAACAGCGACTCGGCCATCTTGCTCGCGGAAGTCAGCAGGTCGCTCACTTCGGACAGCAGTACGTTTCCACCGAACCGCGACAGAACTTCGTGGGCTGCAGAAGACGGAGTAGGGGGACTGTTCGAGTGCCCGGTCTCCGGCCCCGATTTCGCAGCCACTGTGCCTGCCCCAGCCCAGGAGGGGGCTGGATGGCCAGACACGTACGCGAGGTCCTCCATCCTGAGGCGCGACAGGCGCGAGAGGGTCTTGGTGGTCCTCGCCAGCGGTCGGCTGACGAAGAAAACGCCGGCAGCTGTGGAGACGGCCAGCGAGAACGCTGAGAGGACGACGGTGATGGATACGGTGACGACGATGCCTCTATGGATCTCGCCCCAGTAGTCCTCCACCGGAACGGCGACGACGTAGTACATGGGCGCGAACCCCGTCTCGGGGTGTATGTGCACGTGCCTGACCATGACCTGGCAAGGCACACCTCCGATGTCCACAGTGCTGATGTCCTCGGTGGTCCTGCTGCCACCAGAGGTCACCTTGGCGACCCAGCGGCCGACGTCCCGCGTCATCCCGTCGGTGCTGTTGATGGCGAAGACGCGCTGCGACGTGTTCCCGACGAACAGGGACGTGTTCTTTGTGGTGGAGAAGAGCAACATCGTGTCGGCCTCGATGAGCCACACGTTGCCCGTCTTCCCGACGCGCTGCCTCCTGAGGAAGTTCTGCCACCCGGCGACGCCCATGAGCACGCCGCGGACGCCGCACACGCGGTCGGGCTCCTTGAGCGACCCGTGCGTCTCGGACACTGCGATGAGCTTCCTGCCCGACGGGACGCCGATGAAGAACCGGCCCCACCTGAGGCGCCCCGGGTCGCTCACAGCGTCTCTGTACCACGGGCGCGTGAACACGTCGAAGGACTGCGTCGAGCTCTTGAGCGGGCCGATGTCAATGGTCCCGTTGGCCCTGTTGGTCACGATCTCGTTTCTGCAAAAAGCCGAGGCCAGTAGAAGCGGCGTTAGTCCAAAAATAGACACAGACGAATTCCGACAAGAAATTCTCGCGCGTGGGTGTTTGTGCATGAGGAATGGCCTGGCTCCACTGCGTACACAATGAACGGGACTCCTGGAATGGATTTGCGCTGTATCTCGGGCGGCGTGCCGTAGATGCTCAGCGTCGACCCGAACCTGTCCGCGGCGATGACGGCCCAGCCCGCGCGCTCGGCGAGGCTGACCTGCAGGAACTGGCTCCGCCAGTCCCTGTGCACGGCGGCCGCCGAGGCGCTGACGTCGTCGGAGCACGTGTCGGTCGACGCCTCGGCGATGAGGGCGAGCTCCGAGGCCATCTGCTCGGCCTGGCTGATGGTGAGCTCGAGGGCCACCATGACCTTGTCGGCGACCTCGCGGATGAGGTCTCTGCTGACGCCCCGCGTGCTGGCGTTGGCCTGCACGTACCACACGACCCACTGGGGCACCACCGACACGATCACCGACCCCGCGATGAGCGCCACGCACAGGCTGCCCAGCCCCAGCTTGAACCCGAAGAAGCTGACCGTGTTGTTCGGCTTCATTTTCTTTATGCAGGCAAATATCATCTCTTAACTACTCAAGCCGGTGGAAATGGACCGTGGAAAAAGAGTACAACTTTCTTGGTGTCCCGCGGTCACTTCTTCGTGCAGGCCCAGAGAGCGCCAGCGATGCCCGCGATGTGGAAGTAACCACCGAGCGTGGCTATGGCTCTGGAGGAGGTCGTTTCACGTTTTTCTGACAGCGGCTTCTGGGGGACTCTCGCACACGAGCGCGTTCTACTCTGAAAAATGGCCAGGCCCTTCCAGTAGGATAATCGCATCAGCAGGCGTGCGTTAGCGTGCCGATGCGCTGCCGATAATGTGCAGAAACGACCAGATGGTTCATCCAGAGCGAACCTAAAAGGGCAATCCGACCAGCTGTATTTTCCTGGCATTTTGGACCATGATGAGGAAATGAGTGATTCTCGCAGAACCCGGGCGGCGGGCACACTGATGAGGATTACGAGTAGTTGTAGCATTCAGATCCCATTATTCAAGCCAGGATTCCTGGCTCAGGCAAAAATCTGACATAGCTGCAGTTTTTTAAATTACACCATTGAGGAGGAACACAATTAATATTTTGTACAGATGACAGCGCTTACACGACGATCCCTGTTTCATGGAAAGGATCGTGGGTGTTTCCACTTCTCTCCAACTTGAGCCGTCTTGGTGCCTGAAACCCGACGGGGCATAGGTCCTGTTATGACACGGCGAGCTTGTGGCAGGTGGATTGGTCTCGCGTTGTAACCGTGCGTGATACGCGCAAGGAAAGGGGGAGGGGGAGGGGCAGTGGGGGGAAGGAAGTCGCACGAAACACGTTTGTGAGCCCAAGGATCCAGAGGTTCACGATAGTTCGCCACTGATTCGGGCTGATACGTCCCGATACTCTCGCTCCACCGGCGAGCAGCGGTGAAGCTCACCGACGCCGTCGGTGATTAGATGCACGTCGGGTCCACCGCCACAGACTTTTCCCCGCACCGAGGCATCAGAGGAAAACAGCGATACGCGCCGTGAATACGCCCCCACATCTCACACAAAGCCCATTCCACCTGCAAACACTGGATGTGTGGATTGTCCTCACCTCCGCAACAGGAAAAGATCCACTGCCATTCCGGGTGTCCGCGTTTTTTATCTGCTAATATCCGATACGAGATCCGGGAATACTCCCCGTGGCGCCTGAGCTCCGGTGTCGCGCTCCACCACGCCGCCCCCGGTCTGCGGGGTGCCCGCGGCCCACCAGCCGGGCCTCCGGCCGGAGAGCACACCGAGGGTGTCAATGACGTCGTAAGACGTCACGGATCACAAAAACCGCCCGCGATGAAAAATCTAAGATGGAAAAGGCCCTCATTTTCTCTATCGTGCCAGTCAGCGAAGGACTGCACCTCCTGTTTTTTATATTATTTTCCCTTGCCTGCGAAGGCCTCGCGGCACATTGCATATCCCCTCTCCACATACCCCGGTCGGTCGGCAGTCACAGTTAGCGCCTGCGAGAACGAGACACCCCCAGGCTTCAGCGCCACAGAGGACGAGATTTTTAGGGACTGTCAGATAAACCAAAGTCAGACCTCCAAATGCTATTCGAGACCCCACTCGTCGCCCCCAAGCCCGTCCGCTACGGCCGCCGCGCGCACATCCCTCCCTGCTGGTGCGCACCGACGTCGCCCTTCTTCTCCCTCCCGCGAGCGCACTGCTTTTATTTGAGCGCCGGGCTTTTTTCATCTGGGTTTCAAGTCTTCGGTTGTTCACAGAACGCGCGGAAGTGGTTTTCCCGCATTTTCTCACGCCATTCCCTCCTCTCCCACGACGGCGACTGCACCTCTGCAGCAGGGACGTGCAGCGGAGCACCGTGTGCGGCGCGCAGGACAGCGAGCTGCGAGAAATCCTGCGGTCGTGCTCGCGGAGCGAGGCCGAGGAGAACGTCGTGCTGATGCCGCTCGTGGGCGCGTCGCCCGACATCGAGCGGCCCGGAAACCCGATGGCCGAGCACATCGCGGAGCGCAGCAGGCGCTGCAGCAATGCACCACGGGTAAAGGAGTGCTTCTCAGTGCCGCAAGAGGGCCCAGAGGCCGGAGCGCATCTCGGGCTGCTGTGCTTGTCGCCAGTCTCGCACTGCATGTGAATAAACGAAATGTGCATTGGATGTGTTCATCAACCGAATCGCCCGTTACGCACACACACGGACAGTGCTCTCAATGGCACCTTGTGTGGTGCGAGAGACAATGCCGTAGCGTATCAGGGGCTCGTGGTCTTGCATGCCCTCCAGCATGCAAAGTAGGGAATGCTGGCTGGACGACAGCACTACAGGCTCCTGAGCCGAGCTGCCTGTTATCGTCTGCACCGGAAAGAGATGATCTCGAAGGTGACCAGCACGACTGTGTGCACTGCGCCACACATTCGGCTAGGTCTGCTAGAGAGACGGCAAGACACCGGAAGAGGTCCACCCCCGGGAATCAACGGTTCAGCATGCAGACCTGCCGTGCTAGCCCAACATTATTGTGGTGCCTGGGTGTCAGTGGTATCCTCTTCACCTTTTCATCCCCATAAGCCTGGCGAATTGAAGGAAGGAGCCCTCTGAGAGATGTCACATATCTTTTCGGAATTGAGATTCCCCTGGAATATGAGAAGCCATCCAAACCCGTGTGAGGAAAAGCACCCCCAAACCTGAACCTTCTGGGAGGAATTCTCAATTCAGTTATTCACTTTACTAAAGCAAAAGAAGAGCAGAAAAGAGGATTGTATCGAGGAATTATTACATCCACTTTCTCTTGGAAAGCAACTAGTCTGATGGTAAAGCAGAATGGCAATCCTCTGAACAACAAGAGGTTTTTTTCCCTTAATACCACCCTGCTCCTGCGAAAATGTTCTTGTCTGAATGAAATAAACTTTGGAATTGGATTTACATCTACTTGTTGGACTATGTTCATGCATCCCATCTGGGAGTGCAACTGAGTGTCCACATTGTACCTGCACTCGGAGGCTGAGATCTGAGGATATTCTTGATAACCTCCTCCCAGTACATTGCTTTATACAATAAATACAGTCTTTGCTAATAACAGTAGTGCTAACTTAGCCCATTTGGTGCTTTTTTCATTTGTTTTGTTGAATATTAGTTTTACTTAGGACTGAATTGAGTTAGTATTTGTGTAATAACATTAGATATGATAGATTGCATCACTTTCAGCACAATAATGAGTGCTTGCTAAAAGACACTGAAATACATTCAAATAGACTGACTCTGCTGCAAGGCTGTTACTTTCTATCTTGATACATTGATGTGTTGCAAACACTCCATTAATTCTGCAGTGCCCAGTAAGCAAGCACAATTGATATAGTTTTCTATGAAGAAGTTTTGTCTGAGCCTGATACAGTAAGATCAATTCTTATCACACAGTAAATGCATGGTGATGACACATGGAAGAACATATCTACTGCACAGTAGTGCCTAGTAGCACAATTTTTGCTGAGCTATTGCACATATGGACCCCATTCACTATCACTTCTGGGCAGTCTGGAGCCATGCTACTTCATTAAGAAGGTCATTTATTGCACACCTGACAGGGATCTGAAGGGCATCAGCTTCAAGTCTCTTCACAGCTGTGTGCATGACTGGCTTCCCTTTCAAAAGAAGTTGTTCCTGAGCAACCAGCACTCTGTCCAAGCGGCTGGGGCCTGCTCCTTTGAGAACTTCACTGGAGCCTTGTTCCAAACCCTCCACGGGCTCTAAAACCTGGGCCTCAAATGGTACTTCAGGTGAGGCCCTTTGGATTCACTAAATCACCCTGACACAGCAGTGGATAGGCTTTGACAATTAAATATTTGCAGCCGCATACAGGTGGTGTTGATTTGGATGATGACTTCAGTGTGTTCACACACTGGACAAAAACCGATTGGCAGAGCAGACCAGTTTGACAAGTTGATGCTTCTGTTTCCAAATCAAATGGCGAAAAAATGTGTGCCCGGTGGTCACATGTCGATCGTCCCGCCAGACCCAGGAGGCGTCTGCTGGCGCGGCATCCA
Source organism: Mastigamoeba balamuthi (assembly GCA_902651635.1). Lineage (NCBI taxonomy): Eukaryota > Evosea > Mastigamoebida > Mastigamoebidae > Mastigamoeba > Mastigamoeba balamuthi. The sequence continues at coordinate 1,419,881 of CACRSC010000010.1, forward strand.
CGCCTTGGGGGCGGCCGCCTGCTCCTGCTCCTGGTCCGCAGGCGATACAGCCTGCACCGGCGCCGGCGGCGCTGGAGGTGGCGCGTACGACGAGAACTCTGCCCCAGCGCTCGCAGCCGACGGCACAAAGAATGCGCGAGGCCCCGGTGCTGCTGCTGCTGCGGCCCCGGCGAGCCCCGGAAGCGCAGGGAGCGACGGCAGCGCGGCGGGGGCCGGGGCTGCGCCGGCGTTGACGACCTGCTGGGTCAGCGGGTCGACATACCTCGCGCGGCGCGTCGACGGGTGCAGCGGCCCCGCAGTGCGCACAGGCGGCGGGCCAAAGGACGTCGAGGGCGCCGGCGCAGCCGCTGAGACCGCAGGTGGCGCGGCCGACACCGGGGGCGCTCCCGAGGACGCGGGAGGGGCGAAGGAGGGGTGCATGATCGGCGGGGGGCCGCCGTGGGAGCTGGGGAGCTGCGGGGTCGCGGGGGCGCTGCTGCTGATCGGCGGGGGCCCGTGCGAGGAAGGCGGCGGAGTGCTGCCAGAGCTCATGTCGCGCCAGCTCTTGGTCTGCTCGTCCCAGACAATGCCCGCCTGCTCTTCGCCGAGGTTCATCGACGGCGCCCTCTTAAAGAACCTCCCGAGCCACCCCGAGCTCTGCCCGCGCTGCACAATCGAAGCGGTTCAGTGAGTATCGGCGTCTGGCGTCGGGCGAGTAGTCATGTGCGATGCCACGAGGCGTGGGAGACCGCCGCTGCTCGAGGCGCAACAACGAGCGTGGGTGGGGGGGACACGTACCCTGTGCTCGGTAGCGGGGGCCGGGCTCGGCGGGCTCGCTGCCGGAGGGGCTGCAGACGCCGACACGTATGCCGAGGCGCTGGGCGGCGACACGATGCGGTCGGGGGCGGCGGCGGCAGGCGCCGAGGGTGCGGGCGACGTTGCGCTGCCGCCGAGGATCTTCTTGCCCCACGACCCCAGCGTGCCGAGGCCGAGGCCCCAGCCCTGGCTCGACTGCGGGCGCTGCGCCGAGCTGAACCTCTTGAGCCTGTCGTCGAGGTCCGCGAGCTGCTTGAGGAACAGCGGGTTGTACGTCGTCGACCCGCCGCGCACGACGGCGGAGACGGCGGCCACGTAGCGCGCGGCCGCGTCGACGAACCCCCAGTCGGCGAGCATCGACGCGTAGACGAACTTGTAGACCTGCAGCGTGGGCAGCGAGAACTGCGAGTTGCCCGACTGCCGCGCGAACTCGTAGATCTCCGTCGCCTGCACGGCCGCGGGGCTCACGAAGCCCGCCTGGTTGCGCTTGTGGTCTGCGCCCAGCAGCACGAGCCGCGTGTTAGGGTTGTCGACCAAGCCGAACGCCGTGTCGGCCATCAGGTAGCAGATGTGCGCGGCGGCCACGTTGCCCTTGACGCTCCACAGCCTGTCGCCCAGCTCGCCGATGACCGCGCGGTCCACGAGCCCGCGGTTCGAGACGATCGCCGCCAGGTTCTCGCGCCAGCGGTCCAGCAGCGGCACGGGCTCCTGCGACGGCGCCCACGCCGAGGCCTTGGGCAGCGTCCGGAAGATGTCGTGCGGCTGCTGCGCGAAGATCAGGTACAGCGTCCGCAGCGGGTGGCCGTCGGGCAGCGCGGCCTGCGCGAAGACGCCCAGCGCCTCGAGCTGCGCCTTGGGCGTCAGCTGCGAGGCCAGCGCGAACGCGTGCGGCCAGAGCTGCGCAGAGAGCGCGTGCCGGCAGGCCTCGAGCTTCTTGCCCGCCAGCAGCAGCTGCTTCATCGCCTCGAAGCTCGCCGCGCTGTCCGCAGGCGCCGCGGCGGCCGCCGGCAGGGCCTCGGGCGCCAGCGGGGCCCGCTGGCTCAGCAGCAGCGAGAGCATCTGCTGCTGCGCCGTGCCCGCGGTCGCGCCGGCCTCGGCGATGCCGAACGTGCCGTAGTTGCGGCAGAGGATGCGCAGCAGCTCCCACAGCAGGCGCTGCGACGAGGCCTCGCCGCGCAGGTCGTACTCGTCGGCGGGCGCGAGGTCCGCGACCTGCCGGTCGATGAACTGCAGCACCGCGTCGGGCGAGCTGCGCGAGAGCGGGCCCGGGAACCGCGCGACGCTGTCGAGCTCGCGCGCCAGCTCGCTGCGCACAGAGCGCACGTAGACGACGGGGCTCTGGTTCCACGCGCGCGAGGGCCACGCGACGGCAAGGCGCCCGCCGAACCCGAACGCCACGACGGGGTGCGCCGCGCGCGCCCCCGTGCTGTCGGCGAGCTGCTGCGGGCCCCCGGAGCTCTTCATCCCGGGCCTCGCGAGCTGCACGACGCGCGTCTGCGGCTCGGGCAGCGCCGCGGCGACCGCGAGCGGCAGCGGCATCGCCTCGGCGGCCACGACGGCCGCCGCCGCCGCGCGCGGGACGAACATCGACACCGACGACGACCCTGTGCTCGCGGTCAGCGGCCGCGAGACCTCAAACGACCCGCGGGCGCTGCCGGACGAGTCCTGCGACCGCCTCGCGGGCATCAGCGGCGTCGCCTGCGCGGCCCCAGCAGAGCCAGCGACGCCCGCGACGCCCGTGAGGCCGCCCAGGGTGGGGATGGGGATCGGCAGCGGCGGGGGGTCGGGCGTCGCCGCGGCCTCGGCGACGAGGGGGTTGGGCGAGACGCTGGCGGGGCTCTGCAGGATCGGGGGCACGGGGCCCTCGTCCGGGCGCAGCGCGACGGGCGAGAGCACCGGCGGCGTGGCCTCGGGCTGCGGCAGCGCGGGGATCATCACGCTGGGCCTCACGCTCGCCGGAATGAACGCCGTCGTCGCCCCGCCGCTCTTCCTCTGCCCCGTCGGCGACTGCGACACGGGCTGCGGCGCCAGCACCGGCACCGGCAGCGCTCCCAGCACCGGTGGCGCGGCGGGCGCGGCCGTGGCGGCGGCAGCGGGCGCCTGCGCCTGCGCGCGCGGAGGGCTCGGGAACGAGGGGATGAAGAAGCGGGGCGCCGCAGGGGAGGCCATCAGCGGCCGCGTCGTCTGTATTGGCGGGCAGTAGAGCGCGGACGGCGGCACGATGCCGCCGCTGGCCGCTGCCGCTGCGGGCTTGGCGGCAGAGGCGGCAGCGGCGGTGGCGCCAGGCATCATCGGCACCGGCAGCGCCGCTGACGTAGGCGACGTCAGACCGCCGGGGCGCGCGGCGACGGAGGCCGTCGACGACGTGCTGCCGCTCGGCCTGTGCGCCGTAGGGGGCGGCGCGAACGGGGCGACCGGAGCCGCGGCGGGCGCGAGCGGAGCAGCCACGGGGATAAACGGAACGGGACCTCCGGCCTGCCCGGGCGAACGCGGCACAAAGAACGGGACGGGGCCCGAAGCGCTCGGCACCAGCGCGGGCGCGGGCCCAGTGGTCGCTCCGGGGACCAGCGCGGGGACGGGCCCCGAGGCCGCAACGGCAGCCGGGGCCGCCGGGGCGCTGGCGACCGCCGAGAGCTGGGCGGGCACGAGGCCTGGAACAGGAAGAGGCGCAGCCGGGAGAGCGGCAGCCCGCGGGCTCGAGAGCGCGGCGGGGACAGGGACGGGGACGGGGACGGGGGCGTGTGCCGTCGCCGCGGCAGGGGCGAGCAGGGGCGACATGACGCTGGGAACGAGGACGGGCGCGGCGACGGGGACGGCCCTGGGCGACGAGAGAGCCGGGACGAGAGCCGGAGCTGCCACGGGAGCAGCCGGCGGAGACGCGACCGCGGGGACGAGCCCCGGCGCCGACGTAGCGACGACGGGCGGGGACGCGACCGCTGGGACGAGCTCCGGTACCGGCGCAGCGACAACGACCGGGGACGCGGCCGCCGCCGGGGCGGGCGCCGACGCCGACGCAGCGACGACGGGCGGAGAGGCGACCGCCGGAGCGACTGCGGTAGCCTCTGCAGGGACTGCTGCCGCAGGAGACGAGGGCTGGTCGGGAACAGGGACGGGGGCGGCCGAATGGAGCGACAGCCCGAGCGGGTCCTCGCTGTCGACGGCCGAGAACGAGAAGAGCGAGTCGACGCCCTTGGCGGTGGCCTCGATCGGCGCGAACAGCGCGTCGACGCCCTTGGCCGGCTCCTCTGCCGCGGCTACGGTCGAGTCCGCCTGCGCGCTGCTCTGCTCGGGCTGGGGCTGGGGCTCCGCAGCGCCCTGCTCCGGCCTCTGCATCCCCTCTGCCTCGGGCTGCTCTGCCGTCTGGTGGTCCTCCTCTGCTGCCGCGGTGACTTCCGCTGCAGCCGCCGGTGCTGCCGCTGCTGCGAGCTCTTGCTGCTCTTGAGCCTTGAGACGCTCCTCCTCCGCCGCCGCAGTTGCTGCTGCTGAGGCGGCTGCGGCTGCGGCTGCCGCCTGCTCGGCCCTCTGGCGCTCCTCTTCGTCGGCCTGGGCCCTGCGGCGCTCCTCCTCTGCCGCCTGCTCGGCTCTCTGTCGATCGTCTGCTGCCTGTTGCTCAGCCCTCGCGCGCTCCTCCTGCTCCTGCGCCGCGCGCTGTCTCTCCTGCTCCGCAGCGGCAGCGGCAGCGGCCTCTGCGTCCTCCCTCTCCTTCCTGAGACGCTCCTCCTCTGCCGCCGCCTCCTGGGCCTTGCGGCGTTCTTCCTCGGCGGCGGCAGCGGCAGCGGCGGCAGCTTCCTCCTGCGCTCTGCGGAGCTCCGCCTCCCTGGCAGCGGCGGCTGCTGCCTCTGCCTCTGCCGCCCTGCGCTGCTCCTCCTCTCTGGCAGCCGCGGCCGCAGCCTCCGCCTCCGCGGCCCTGCGCTGCTCCTCCTCCTTGGCAGCCGCCTCTGCGGCGGCGGCGGCTGCTGCTGCGGCCTGCGCCTCTGCCTCGGCTGCCTTGCGGCGCTCTTCCTCTGCGGCTTGCTGCTGCTGCTGCTGCAGGGCGCTGTACATCTCGGCGCACTGGTCGGCCGCCTGGTCGAACCCGAACATCAGGTCGAAGAACGCGTCCGCCACGCCCTGCTCGTTCAGCTGCTCTCCGCACGTGCTCCGCAGCTGCCATCGGCCGCGCAGGGGCGCCGCCGCGTTTGAGAAACACCGAAATTAAACACAACAACCAACCAACGTCAACGGCACACAGGGCGACCCCAACACACGCACACGCGCGCAAAAAGCAACAACGGGCCAACGAGCGCAAAAGAGAGCGCCCAGGAAATGCCCGGCGGCGCAACGCAGCGACGCCTGAAATCTCAGATCCCCGCCCAAACCCCACCCCACCAAACGTCACCGCAGGCAAAACACGCCGCCCGTCGTGTCACCGCACGGCGCTCATCACGCGGCGGCGCGGGGAGGAACAGGGGAAGGAGGAAGGAGGGACGCACGAGGTCGGAGAAGATCTTGAGGGCGGCGGCGTCGTTCTCGGGGGCCGACTGGCCGCAGGCGGTGGCCATGACGACGACGAGGTCGCCGACGCGGTCGACGGCGTAGCGGACGCCGTTCTCCTCGGCGTACGACCCCGCCTGCACCTGCCCCGCCCTCCGCACGAGCTCGTCCGCGCCCGCCCCCGGCGTCTCGTCGACCTCCTTCGTGAGCAGCTCTGCGCCACGAAGGGGGTGAGACCCGTTGAGACCCGTTGAGACCCGTTGAGACCCGGTGGGACCCGGTGGGACCCGGTGAGACGCGCTCTCCCACTCCCCGTGCCGGCGTGTCGAGATACGGCGAGGGCGTACGTTTGCCGGCGCTCGAGCACACGACGACGCTGTGGACGACCTGTGGGCAGGGGGACGTGCCGGTGAGGCGTGGCGCGGGCGCAGAGGGGAGGTGTGCGCGCGCGTGCCATCTGCGAGCGATGTTAAAGTAGGGCTGCGAAACTGGTTCCGCGCTGGTGGCGGCGCTGCGGCCGCTCTTTGGGGGGGTTCTGGTGTTCGCGAAGGTTTTTTGACCCCGGGGCAGAAATATCGGACACGTGTTGCGGCGATATCTGTTCCATGGACACCCAGGTGGTTGCCCGCGCCCCGGACGCTGTGGGATCGATCCCGCGGCGAATCGCGCGACTCTGGTCGCCGTCGCAGAGCTCCCCGTTTTGACCCAGATACGCCCAGCATTTCGCGATACCACCCGGGGAAATTCACGAAAATTAAAAGAACTGCGATGGAGGGCTTCCTGTCAGGCCTGTTCGACTCCAAGGAGGCGCGCAAGGCGCGCGAGCAGCTGGACCAGGAGAGCGCCATGGACTGGACCGCCGATATCTCCGTGCGGCCCCTCCGCAGCCCGCGCGCCGCGAAAAACAAAATCCGCCGCCGCCTCTGGCGTCATCGGCTCTCACGACGCGTAACGCGTTTGGAACACGGCCCCCCCGCAGCGCGCCGAGGCCAAGTATGCGCGCGAGGCCCGCGAGTCGACCGACGGGCACGCGTCGCGCGACGCCACGTCGGAGCTGGCGATCATCCTGACGCACAGCGCGATCGAGGGCGACCTGCTGCGCGCGGTGGCCATGCTGCGCGCGCTGGGGGCGGGCACGGACGACCCGAGCGCCGACACCGAGTCGTACTTCCTCGCCCGGGCGCTGCTGAGGCTCGGCGAGCGCACCAAGGCCCGCGACGTGCTCAGGGGCGTCGCGGCGCGCCAGCCGGCCAATTCCCAGGCGAGATACATTTCCCCGATTCCGAGAATCTTGGATTCGGAAAAGGAAATTCTCTCTGACTCGGGATCGATCCGTGCTGGCAGGTTCGGGAACTGCTGGCGCTTGTAGAGGACGAGTCGCGCAGGCAGGGTGCCATCGGCATGGGCATCGTGGGGGCTGGCGCCGCTGCGCTGGGCGCGCTCGCGATCGGCGTTGTGGCCCTGGGGGTCGTGGCGCGCGGCAGGCGTTAGTTGCGCTTGAGCGATCCCATCCCCCCGTCCGGAGTGGCCCGCAAGGCAATCAAGATGCCAGGTGTTCAGTGCACAGGCTCTTGCTGGAGGCTGTGTGTGCGCGTCAGTGGCGGACTGGCGTGGTGTCGTGCTGGTGTTACAGGGAGATGATGCCGAGGAGGGATGACTTGGGCGTGGTGTACAACACGGACACGGCGCTCGTCCACGGGCACCCGCCGCTGGAGCTCAGCTGCCACGAGCGGTACTCCTTGCCGTTGGCGGTCCACAGGCAGCGCAGCCACAGCGCGCCGTGGTCTCGGGCCTCGACAAAGTACGAGTGGTCGCTCTGAATCGAGTGGCCCTTGCAGCCGCGTATCCTCCCGTGGACCTCTGGCGCCATCCGCACCTCGTACGGCGTCCTGGTGACCGGGCTGACGCAGAGGTGGACCCTGCTGTGGTCGTAGAGCTGGTCCTCCATCTGCCTGAGGCTCGCGGTAAGGCTGGCGACGTCCTCCAGGCTCTCGGAGCGCAGCAGGAGGCTGGCGCCGCCAGTCAGCAGCAGGTGCGAGGTGCCCGTCTGCGCCGTGGTCTCGATGCCCCCGGTGGCGACGTCCAGCCTGGCGAGCAGCTCGTTGCCGAAGAAGTAGACGTACCTGCCCGACGCGGACCACATGCACGGCCCCGGCGGCCCCGGCAGCTTGCCGCAGCGCACCGACGCCGGTGCCCTGTGGGCCCTGCCGACCGGTATGAGCAGCAGCTCACCCCCGGCGGTGGGCACCGCCAGCCGCTCGCTCTTGTGGTCGTAGCAGCAGTGCAGGTCCAGCCAGCTGGCGCAGCGCAGCACCGAGAACGAGTTGTAGAGCTCGCCCGCGCGGGGGTCGTAGCAGTAGAACGCGGTGCAGTGCGTCCTCGGGCGGCCCCCGAGCCCGTAGAGCCCGACGGCCAGCAGGACGACGCTGGAGGTGTGCGCCACGACCCTCACGGCCAGGTGGCACCTCGCGCACCCGCGGGCCGAGCTCGCGAGCGGGGGCGCTGCCAACTCGGCCACCCCGCTGCGGGGCCGCACCTGCACGACGCGCAGCGACCGCGCCTCGGGGCCGCCGTCGCAGAAGACGGCCACCACGGGCTGCGGGGCCAGCAGCTCGGCGAAGATGTCGCGCAGGAGAGTGGCGCTGAAGCCCTGCAGCGGGCTGGCCCTGCCGGCCCTCGCGTGGACGCCGAGGGCCACGAACAGCGCCGCCTCGCGCAGCCAGGGCCCCGGCGAGGCCCCGGCCGCGTGCCCGCCGTTGTTGTCGTTGCTGGCGACGCTGCCGCTGCTGCCGCAGAGCGAGGGCAGCACGAGGGAGCGGAGCAGCTGGCACCAGGCCTCCCTGCGGGCCCAGAGGTGCGCCCAGACGGCGCCCTTGCACGCCGAGAGCTCCGGGGGCACCGCGGGGCAGCGCAGGATCTCGCAGAGGGCGACGGCCACCTCGGCGGAGCTCGAGGGCGACGCGTACCACGGGCGCTGCGAGAGCGGGGGGTCCAGCGGCACGGCCACCGTCGACGGCGGGTCGCTGGCGATGTCCATCAGCGCCTCGAGGACCGTGTCGACGTCGGTGCCGCGGGGCAGGGCCTCTGCCAGGCTCTCTTCGCTCTGCATGTCCGCCTCGAGTCAAAAGGCTGGCTGGTGACGGGGGTGTGATGCGGGAGGGATCCGAGGGGGGCAATCAAACGGGTGTAATTGTCTCTGCCGCCCGATATCTTCCCGGGACGGATTCCGTCTTGGCCGATACAGGAATCCACATCAAGCGTCACGCAATCTCACCAACGATTGGTTATTTGGGATCTAATTGTTGAGGCTTGCCCCCACCCTTGCTCAAGGGCTTTCTCCGCAAAGGGCGGGCATAGCGTTGGGAGCCTCAGTTGTACTTGATGTTCCGGTGCGTCTTGGGCGGCCTGGGGAACCCGGGAGGGTACTGGCCAGGGCAGTACCACCCGCCGGGCCTGTCGCAGAGCCTGTTGGCGGGGTCCGCGAGCCACCTCTTGGACTCCTCGTCCACGTCGAGGATCCTGTAGATGCGCACCAGCCCGAACTGGGACTTGTAGACCTCCTCGAACAGCTGCGGGTTCACCGACCTCGCGTTGGGGTCCTGCGTGCCCCCGCTCACCATCTTGAACAGCATCGACCTCCGCATCGTCTTCGACGGGCTCCCGTTGCGGTCGAACCCGAAGCTGCGGCACAGGTCGTCGCCCTTGGGGCAGATGTCGTCGTACACGGAGCTCGCGATGCGCGCCATGTGCGGCGACTTGCTGAGGTCGCCGCCCTCGCCGGCCCACACGAGCACGTAGTCCGCGACCATGCGCGCCATATCCCAGCCCTTGCGCTCGGGCATCGTCAGCATGCGCCCGATGGTCGCGATGTGCTCGAGGTTCCACGTGTTGCCGTCGGCCAGCGACGTGCGGTTGGCGATGCCGCTGATGTGGTACCCGTAGTCCCACCACGCCAGCACGCGCGCGTCCTCGGGCGTGCTGGCGCGCAGCCACTCGTAGGCGTCGAGGTAGTCGCGCACGATGATCTCCTTGCCGTTGCCCAGCCTGCCCTTGAACATAATGTGCGGCTGCGCCACCTGCTGCCCCACCTCGTGGCAGTACGTGTAAAACGGGCCCACGCGGGGGTACACGACCGCTGCGAGGAACAGCGCCGCGAGGCCCATGCACATGACGCGCCCCAGCGGATTGCTGAACACCTGCTCCATCATCGCGGTGAAGCTCTGGCTGGCGTCGTTGGCGGCGGTGTTGGGCTCAGCAGACTTCGTTGTGACGCTTTTGCTCCTGGTCTCTTTCGCCGCCTTCTTGCTCTCGGACGCGGCGTTCTCGTTGGCGTCCTTGGTAGCGCTGGGCAGCCGCGCAGCAGACGCCACCGAGGCGCTCGAGGCGAAGATGGAGTCGTGGAGCCCGTTGATGATGATATCGAACGCGGTGCCGATGGTGACGCCGGTCAGAGACGAAGCTACGGGGCCCATCAGCAACAGGAGACGGGCCATCCTGCTGGCAAAGTAGTACACAACAACCTACGCCACGGAAAAGGTAAGAAGGGAGGATGCACCTTGCTGGTCCCCGCTCTCAGCGGGCCAACATCCTGCGCAGGCGCAGAGTGGTGTTGATTCAGGGGTGATGGCGGCTCACAGTGTAAACAATGACGAAGTACTTGGTGACGTGCACGCCAAACGTCCTGGGCTTGGAGCTGTGGTCAAAAGCGCCCCTGAGCAGCAGCATCCCGGCGCCCAACGGCAGCGCCTGGTAGCACGAATGCAGGTACATCGAGTAGGCTCCCGACGACGCTGCCTGGTGCTCTGCAACGCTGTCGACCAGCGGGTTCCCCGTGCGCGTGTGCTCCACAAACAGGCTGCGCACGCGGATCGACGCCGGCCAGAAGTAGCCGCTCTGCATCAGAGACCCGATGACAACTGCAGCCACCGCAGCCACCACAGCGTGCGCAACAAACATGGCGTTGTAGTTGGCGGTCCACGTGAGACGCTTGCGGGACGACCACACGTGGAGCAGCTCCAGGCACACGAACGCAGCGAAGGTCACCATAGGCCCTGCCTGTGGAGCACACGCGAGTCAGACACACACCGCACGTGCCGAGAACGCCAAAACACGCCGGGCTGGGGGAAACGGTTACGAACCTGCTCGAGGCTGCGGAACGGAGCGAGACCAACGACAGGGACAACAGAGGACAGGCAGGAGCTGATGATCCAGAAGAGCATAAACGAGTACCCCAGCTGACGCGACCACCTGCCCATCACGACGATAACGGCAGCGTGCAGCGCGACCAGGTTGCCTGCGCAAGCAGACACAAATCAGGAACACACACTCGGGATCCCGACTGAGTTAATCGGCTGGTACCTGCAAGGATGTGGCCTCCCCACGACACGGACATGTACGCGTACGCCAGGCCCGCGAGAGCACCGACGGGCCACGTGCGACGCGAGCGCAGAGACAGCAGCCAGAGCCAGAACGTCAGGCACATGGCAGGGACGGCGACAGACTCGTTGTCGAAGCCGCCGGCGACGGAGCGCAGGATGTGCGCAGGGATCAGCGCCATCACAGCGGCGGAGGCGGCCAGCGACGGCACAGAGCCCCCGGTGGCCTCGTAGGTCATCAGGCCGACGAAGAGCGAGGCCAGGCAACCGAACCACGCGGGAATGAGCACGCACACGTCGTTCAACGAGATCGGCAGCCCGAGAAAGGGCACTTTCTAGTTCGGGGGAAGAGACCGAGTGAGGAGTTGCCCGCCGGTTGATTGCGTTGATTCAAGAGATATGGATTTCTGGGAAAGTTATGGGAAAGTACCCCGAAAAGGTTGAGGAAGCGCGTCAGGAGGACCGCGGTGAACTGCATGCCGGGAAAGATGGTGGTGCCCACAGGGCGGCCGATCGGGTACCACGAGCTGTGGTCGAACCACGTGAAGAACGAGCGCCACCCGTTCGCCCACAGGTACTCGGTCGCGCGGAAGTTGAACCACTAGCAAATCCAGATATGAGGAAGCAGAACTCTCGTGCGCCGATATCTGGAGAACAGATCTAGATATTCGGCACACGAGGGTCGAGGGGGGCTCAACAGACCGGGTCAAACTCGTGGATGATGCGCCCGTAGGTGACGACGGCGTACATGCGGACCGCATACGCCTCGCGGACCGAGTAGTAGAGAGCGACGCAGGCCAGCGCGATGACCGCGCCGTGGAAGAGTCTTGCGCCGGCGCCCATCAGTACTGCAGGATTTATTGACTTGTGACACGTCCCGTGTTGAGGATAAAGTATCTTGCGGGATATTATTCATCACGAAACAAGCGTCCGGGGATGGGTGCATTTGTCTTTGGGAACTGAGGGCTTGTGTCAACACTCGGCGTGGTGCGTTTTGCAGCTGGACTAAAGGAAGAGTATCGATGCGAGAGCCGCCGCAGAGCACAGCGAGAGCCACGTGGTCGTGGTGGGTGCACCAGACTGCTGCGTCTTGCTCTGCGAGGGCGACGGCGAATTCGAATGCGAGTGCGAGTGCAAATTCGAGTGCTGCGCGGCCGAGTGCGAGTGCGAACTCGAGTGCTGTGCGGCCGAGTGCGAGTGCGAGTTCGAGTTCGTGTTGGATCCGTGCCCGCTGTTTGTGCCCTTTGAGCTTGACGTGGTCCCGGGACCGTCCTTGGGGCAGTTGGACTGGCACTTGAGCGCGTTTGGGAGCCTCGTGATCGTAGCCACGCACGCGGGGTACGTTCCCGACATAGACACGCTCAGAACCTTCTTGGCGTTGGGCGGGTACTTGCCGCAGTAGAACGGGTCCTTCAGCTCGAACTGCGTGCAGCTGCTGGTCGAGGTGAGCACGAGCTGCATGCCGGCGTTATCGGGGTTGATGCAGGTGGGTTCGTCTCCGTGAGCCCTGCAGTACATGCCATTCTCCTGCGGAGTGCTGTGAGCAGAAGGAAAAGGCAGGGAAGACCCGAGGTTCAGATCCCCGGGTCTCCATTTCGTTCGGGTATTTCAATGTCAAAATGAAATGTGCACAATAGGCACGGAGAGCGGGTTATGGCGCGAACCTGTATTCCCACGCCACTCCATGACTGCCACGAGGAGCTGTCATAGGTCTTGGATGCCCCACGCTCGAGGTCCTCGCCTGCGGGAAGGTTGCCAGGGAAGATCTTCAGGGTTTTGGTATACGTCTCGCGCTGCCCCGTGGCAGAGTCGATGCACGGCTCCACGCGGTTCTCCACCGTGATAGTGTATCCGCGCACCTGCGCGAGTGCCGCCAGAACAAGTGCAACGGTAACTGCGGGAAGGAAGTGCATGGGTGAACAATGTCCTATTGTCTTGTGAACAACCGACGATCTGACGGAGATTCGAATATCTATTGCAGGCAAGCAACTCCCCAACGTCCAGACTTGCAAAGTGACCCACAACCACTGCGCGGTTCATGGGAGTGAGCTTTGTTGGACGATCCTTAGGGTACGAGCGGAATCAACTACCTCAACACGATTTGCAGACAGAACTGAACTTTCTAAAGATCCTGTCTGAGTTTATGCGGAAACAGGTCTCTCCCCTTTTTTTTGCTCAGCGTTGGTCCATAACATCACGTGGGCGTGAGTATAAATAGTGTGATGTGATCATTGTGTATTGAACACGAGCAAAACTGCCCTTGAGGGTGACCGCGGCTTTTCCCTTTCCGCGTCACTGGTCAGCAGTAGGGGACCGGGCTGAACCGCAGGAGACCAAGGTCCGCGGCGTCGTCGACGTTGTTGACGATGGGAATCGGCGACGACACTGAAGGTGGCCTCCTGCGCCCCTCGCGCTCGAGCAGATGCGCCGCGAGCGGGTTGCACGCGCGCTCGATCATGGGCGACGCCCCGACGCAAGGCAGAGCGACGCCGCGGCGCACCGACGACGCCGACGACGCAGACGGCTCCTCCTGGAGGCACGGCGACAGCAGGATCTGGCGCAGCTCGTAGTCCTGCGTGACGCCGCTCGCCTTGTCGTCCTCGCTGTAGGGAGCAGGAGCGGATCGCACAGCAGTTAACGGCTGAACAGACGGCGAAAACGAAGACGACGGAGAAAAACAGTATTTTCTGCCGCGCGCGGGGAGGGAAAAAATCGCTGATGGTCTCCGGTGCGGGAATCGTTGCTGTGCAACACCGCGGGTGGGAGAGGAGGGGCAGGGAGGGCGCGCTGTGGCGAGTACGTACGAAAGGGGGGAGTACGACGTGACCCTGCCGCTGCAGCGGACGGGCTTGGGAACGACGAGCGGGGTATCGAACATTCGCTTGTTTTTTGTTGTAGCTTTTCGCTGCACCAGGAGAGAACTCGGGATAAGGGCTCGGAGGGCCTTGGGCGCTAGACCTGTGACTGCTTCCCCCGTTGTGTGGGTGTGTGCGTGGGGTGTGCTACCAGTTCCCGCGGAATTAAATAGTAGAAGTAGGAGGCGTCAGATGCACGCCTGAATAGAAAAGAATAACAGCAGGGCCGCCCCGCGAGATATGTGCACCGGCGAACAGATTTCGACGTCACCGGTGCCCCTTTTTCGCTGCTGTACACGCTCCACAGATCTGCCCCCTGGGAATAACCGCTACTCCAAGGGCGCACAGGACCACGGATCGTGCCCTGGAACACAGGAGCACGGCATAATGGAGAGTACCATGAAAACAGTGCCCAAGAAGAGCAGAGCTTTTTTTGGGCGTTTATCGACGGTGGTGAATGAACCCTGACACAGTAGAAGTTCAGCAGAAGTTGGTGAGGTGCACTTCCTCCCTGGGATCGGTGCTACCCCGGAATGGCGAGTACGGCGAGTTCACTGCAGGCGGCTCTGCCGAGGTGCCCTCGGAATGTAGAGAAGCGAACAAAAACGTCCAGGAGCTCACCTCTGACCAGATCTGACCGGATCTGTTTCAAATTAATTGAGTGTGGGGAGTGGGGACCAGAAATTTGTCGCTACTGCTTTTACCATCTCTGGTCTGCAGATCGCGCCGTTTGAACGAAAATTCGGAGAAAACTCGTCGGAAACCACGAGGTACAGTCGACCGCATCTCGGCACCCTCGACAGTGCTTTGCCTGGGTTTAACAATCTCAAGGGGCCCACTGTCCACGTTTCCGACGCTGTTACAGTGGGGAAGAACCAGTGACTTTCTGTTGAAAAGGAAGGCGTTATATGCCAAGGAAGAAGAGAAAAACAGTACGACCACTCTGTCTGCCTTGCCTCACTTTCACTGTCCATTACAAGACCCTTTAATGGGCTCCAATGCCCAATTATTAATCCTTAGAGCTGAAATCCCACTTTCTTATTTGGTCAAACACACTTCTGCATCATGGCAATCGTCGATGTCCTGAATCAACTCTCGCACATAGAACCTCGAATTGCGGACTCCACCTGCCTACTTTCGAAATGTGATCCCGGGAAATCAGAATCAGATTCTGATATCTCAGAAATATCCACAGATTCCTATCGCACAGATTTACTTCAGGGGCGCGATGGCGACGAACCCCGCGGACGACGAGTGGTTCGACGTTCTCAAGGCGGACGGCTCTCCAGCGGGCCAGCACCGCCGCCGGGCGAGCTGCCACCGCGAGGGCCTGTGGCACCGCGCGGCGCACGTGTGGGTCGCCCGGAAGCCCACGGGCGACATCCTGCTCCAGCGCCGCGCCTACGACAAGGACACGTGGCCCGGCCTCCTCGACATCAGCGCAGGCACGCCGTTGCCGCCCTCCGTGCTTGACACCGCTGCTCGCGAGTCGGTCAGCGAGAGATACCAGATAGATATTTTAAGATTTAAAAGATTTTCTGATTCCTGCTTTAGTCACTGCAGTAAGCGGACAATAGCGTCACAGGGGCTCTTATTTGCTGTGTTGAATTGCTCATAAATGCTTAAGTTGCCTTTTCTGCTCAGCGGGGCACGTGCTGAGCGGTGAGGGGAGCCTCGATGCCGCCCTGCGCGAGCTGGAGGAGGAGATCGGCATCGCCGTGCCGCGCGAGCGCCTGGTGCCGCTGTTCTCGTTCACGCAGGACGCGGTGCTCAACGAGGGCACGTTTCTCAACCGAGAGCACGTGGACGTGTTCCTGCTGGCCTGCGACGAGGGCGAGGTCGACGCCTCGCAGCTCAGGCTGCAGAAGGAGGAGGTCGCCGAGGTGCGCTGGGTCTCGCGCGAGCAGTACCGGGACGCGCAGCGCAGGCGGGACAGCGACTACGTGCCCGGTGACCCCGTCGTCGTCCGCAGGCTGCTCCACGAGCTCGAAAAGGTCTTTGGCCCGGCGGCCAACTAGGGCCCTTGGGCAGCAACAATCAGAACGCCTGCAGCAGCACTGTGACGGCTTGTGGCCACGCAGACACGGATGGATGGCTCACGCGCCTGTAAGCTGCAGTGCTGCCTGTCTTTGTATTTCTGTCCTTGTGCCCAGCAGTGAGATGCCTGTCAGAGGCAGGAGGAAGGCTCTGTCTCAGCGCATCTCCCATGCCACGGGCTAGTTCGCCTGGACGCGGAGCTTGCCGGCGCCGGCACTGGCGAGGGCGCTGTCCTTGACCTGCTGGGCGCTGGTGTACGCGTCCGTGTCGTACTTGTACGGGGGCACCCACCCGATGTTGGTGGTGAAGGCGTGCGAGGCCCAGCTCTCGGCGGGGCGGCGCTCCCTCTGGGCCGCGGTCAGCTCCATGGCCCTGTACCGGTTGTAGCCCTGGCGCGCGAGGTTGTGCATGTCGTCGGTGCAGGGGACGCCGTTGAACCACGAGCCGACGTCGCGGAGCTGGTAGCCCTTGGAGGGCCCGATGAGCAGGTTCTTGTTGGGCTGCGGGCTCCTGTGCTCGAACGCGTTCTTCTCCGAGAGGATCATGGACTCGACGCCCATCTGGATGATGTCGCCGTAGCCCTGGGCGCGGGTGTTGTAGTTGGCCAGGACGTGCACCTTGCCGTACCGGACGAACGGGCACCTCCACATGGCATCGCTCCACACGTTGGCGAAGAACGTGATGCGCTCCTTGCCGTGCTCGCGGGCGCCCTTGTCGTCGCCCGAGACGATCATGCTCGTCTTGGAGTGGTTGGCGAGGACGCAGCGCGAGATGGTGATGAAGTCGGAGCCGTCCTCGATGTCGATGAGCCCGTCGTGCCTGTCGGCGCGCATGTGCAGGAACGGGTAGTACTTCTCCTTGTCGTCAGTGAACCTCCCGTCGGTCAGCGTGAGGTGGTCGAGCCAGATCCCCGTGCTCGAGATGACCGAGATGGCGTCGTAGCGCGCGTTGAACTCTCCGCCGTTGCACGAGGGCCCGAAGTCGAGTGGCGCCTCGATGAAGATGTTGCGAATGACGACGTTGCTCACGGAGCTGATCATGATCGTCGCGCCCTCGAAGCGCGCGTTGCCGACTCCGATTATGCTCGTGTTGGGCGGTATGTTGAACGAGATCTGCGCCTTCTGGTTGTTCTGGAACACGGGGCGGAAGCCGTTCTGCCTCCTCGCCAGGTCGAACAGGTCCTTGTCCGCCTTCGAGCCCGTGGCCGCCTTGGCCTTGAGCTGATTCATGTAGTTCTGGTCCATCGAGTGCGCATAGAGGTCGTAGAAGAACGCAACCTGTTGCGCCAACCCCCGATGTGAAGATCAGTTAGGAGCGGTTGTGATCAATTTCCACCCCAGTTTTTCCATCTCGGCGGGTTGCACAGCACCGTTGAAATCCGTTGGGGGAGAGCATACCTTCCTGGGGTAGTTGCGGTAGTATTCCTCGCTGGCGTACTGCCCGTTGCCGAGGTCGTCGCCGCGAATGGTGCCGTAGACGTAGATTACCTTCTTCTCATTGGGGTCCTTGCGCGGGCTGCCCTCGTTGCGCAGAGCTGCTAGCAGCTGAGCCCGATTGTGCACCTTGTACACGTTTGTTCGGGGTGCGCCCTCTCCTCCGGTCACCGGCGCGGGGGCTCCTGTCCTTGAGTCGGGGAGTTGAGTAGCCCAGCCCATCATGCAGTCATTGAGGTGCGGGTCCTTGGAGAATGGCCCGTGAGCTCCACAGATGTTGTATGCATCAGCACAGGTGATGACCACCAGTGCTACTGCAACGACACGGAAAATGTTGAGCATTTTTGGTTTATAGGTTGAGAGAACGTTATAAAATGCCAGTAAACCCCCTCACCACGTAACGGTACACTTTTCAATCAATGATGCAGTGAAAAGACACCAAAACAACCAAATCTCCGTAAATCTATCACCAGTAGTCTTGATAGAATCCGATGTGGTGAATTGGTTGGGTGATTGCGACGCGGGGCAGGAAGCAGCGGCCTGGCCACTCCCGCAGTATTAAGAGAAGAGTATGTAAAAACCACATCTGTTTTCTGTGCCTGTATCAGGCAGTAAGATGCCTGTCCTCACAGTGCACAGTGAATGCTACAGAGGCAGGAGGAAGGAATCTGCCGCTGGGACTGAGTCCTCATCGTCTGCTTCTCAGTGATATGCCCATTCTCTATCCCCCTTCTGTCAAGGAGAACTCAAAAATCCAGCTCATTCATTTCTTTGGCATCCCAATGAAGGAAGGGTTCGGTGGAAGGGGAAGCGAGAACACAGTTAGTAGGATATCCCAAATCCTACCTATTATTTTGGGGGATGCATTGCAGCGAAGGCTGTGTAACAACTCCTGATGTAGTGGCTCCGAGTGAACGTGCTTAGGGTGCATTGTTATTGATTTGAGAGCTTGAGAATTCAGATTAAGGACAGAGAGAAAACCACGATAATTTCCTCTGTCTTCTTCCTGGCCTGAAGACAATGACTAAGACAATGAATGTGCTGAGACAAGGGCTGCGAACAATCACGGATTTCCCTCAGCTGGCATTAATACAAAGACAATAGATAAGGCACAGAAGCTGAATATTTCCTACGATTGCACAATGCACTCATGGGACCTTCCCTGATCATGCAAAAAACAAACAAATATGTCATACTTCTTGAACTCACCACCGCATACGGTGCCGGGGCCAAAGGCAGAAATCTCGGGGCTGGCAGAAAAGGATGTACCGTACCCTCCAAGCCCCACAACATGTCCGCCCTTGCAAAAACAGCAGTTGTACAGTTGTTCTTCTCGGCTTTTTTCATGTGTGTCAATGAAACAGGAATGCCATCTTCTTCTACTGGAGGTATACACGACCAGTTGGTCTCAATAACGGTACTTTTCCGTGCATTGGCCCTATTTCTTCTCCTGGAATACGCTCTGGACAGGAGAAGCTGTGTCAACAGATAGGTCGTGTGTGACGTTTGTGGCAGCGCTCGGGTGCTCGATGTTGTTCTGGGCCGCTCGGATGATGGCCTGCGCGTCGTTGACCACTGTGCTCGTGTACATTGAAGCACTGTCGACTCTTCTGAGCATCTCGATGCACTCGGCCCACTCGCAGTTGTAGAACAGCTCCATGGCACTGTTGTACGTCTTCGTGGCCTCGATCTCAGACTCACTAAATTTGTTTCGCGTTCCAATGACTGTCGAGACCAGCATCGGCAGGTCGGGACCCCGCAGCTTGATACAGCCCACTGTGCGCACCACCAGGTTGTCGCCGCCCTCCTGGGCACATGCCGCAATCCACGTATCACCAGTCAGGAGGATTCCGGTGCTCTCAGGGTCGATGACCTTGGCGGCACTCTGCAGGCGAGCAGCGATGCACACGGTGTCCCCGATGGCGGTGAAGTTGGTCAGCGTCCCGAACGCCCCGATGTCCCCGATCAGGACCTCTCCCGCAGCGACCCCGATGCGCACGCGGGGCCGGGGGAAGGACCTGTACAAGCCCAGCTCGTCCCACGAGTGGCAGAGCTCGGCGACGGCGTCGCGCATCTTGAGGGCGGCGGCGCAGGCGTGGACCTGGTGGTCCTTGCACTCGTAGGGGGCGTTGAAGATGGCCATGACCTCGTCGCCCATGAGCTTGTCGATGTACCCCCCGTGCCGCTTGGCCACGTTGGCCAGCGTCGTCAGGATCTCGTTGAGCATCCGCCCGAACTCCCCCATGGTCCCCTCCCGCTTGCTCCGGTCGATCATGGCCGTCGAGCCCTGGATGTCGCAGAACAGCGCCGTGATCACCTTGGGCGCCAGCGGCATCTCCACCACCCTGTTCTGGATCACCCACGAGCACAGGTCCATGCTCACGTACCGCCCCACCGCGTACAGCGACTCGGCCATCTTGCTCGCCGACGTCAGCAGGTCGCTCACCTCCGACAGCAGGACGTTTCCTCCAAACCGAGAGAGACTACCATCGTTTGCTGAGGATGTTGTGCGTGTGGCCGAGCCCCCGAACTCTGACTCTGATTTGGCCACAACGAGTGCTCCCGCTCCGCTGTGCGACGGGATTGGGTGGCCCGAGACGTATGCGAGGTCCTCCATGTTGAGGCACGACAGACGCGAGATGGTCTTGGATGTTCTTATAAGAGGCCGCGAGACGAGCGCAATACCGGCTACAATGGCGACCATCAGGGAGAACATGAAGAGTACAACAGTGACGATGATGGTAACTACAATTCCCCTGCTGATCGCGCCCCAGTAGTCGTCCACTGGGACCGCGACGACGTAGTACATGGGCGCGAACCCAGAGTCCGGGCGGATGTTGATGAGGCTCACGAGGACCTGGCACGATACGCCCCCGATGGAGACAATGTGCGTGTCGTTGTCGAGGGTGCCCCCTCCAGAGGTCAACTTGGTGACGTAGTGGCCAATGTCCCGGGTCATCCCGTCTGTGCTATTGATAGCGAAGACACGCTGCGCAGTTTTCCCGATGAACAGTGACGTATTGCGGGTTGTGGAAAAGAGCAACATCGTGTCTGATTCTATGAGCCACACGTGCCCTGTCTTGCCTATCTGCTGCTCCCTGAGGAACTTCTGCCATCCAGTGACCCCCATTAGCACTCCGCGGACACCACACACGCGGTTGGGCTCCTTGAGGGACCCGTGCGTCTTGGAAACGGCGATGAGCTGTCTGCCCGACGGAATACCGATGAAGAACCGGCCCCACGTCATATTTCCGGGGTTCTTGACCGGATCTGCATACCACGGGCGCGTGAACACGTTGAACGACGGCGTCGAGCTCTTCAGCGTCCCGATGTCTATACTACCGTTGGTCCTGTTAACCACGACATCACTCCTGCATAGTGTCGCCGATGTCAGAGCTGGTGGGGCACAAGGATATCGGTTATCACGAGTGCGGGTGTGTGCGTACACGTTGAACGGCAACTCCGGAAGGGGCTTCGTCTGCAGTTCTGCTGGTGTACCGTAGATGCACAGCGCTGTCCCGAACCTGTCGCCAGCGACGATGGCCCACCCCTCACGCTCTGTGATCCTGGCCTTGTTGAAGTAGTCTCTCCAGCGGCCCTGCACCACAGCTGCGGAGGCGTTTACGTCGTCGGAGCACGCGTCGGGAGACGATTCCGCGATGAGGGTGAGCTCAGAGGTGATCTGCTCGGCCTGGCTGATGGTAAACTCGAGGGCCACCATGACCTTGCTGGCGATCTGGCGGATGAGGTCTCTGCTGACGCCCCTAGTGCTGGCGTTGGCCTGCACGTACCACACGACCCACTGGGGCACCACCGACACGATCACCGACCCCGCGATGAGCGCCACGCACAGGCTGCCCAGCCCCAGCTTGAACCCGAAGCACCGTATGCTGCTGCGCCTTTTCATCTTATCTCAAAGTTTAGTGGACTGACAGGAACAATGACAAAAATAGAACTCTACTTGAGGCAAACAATGTGCCCTTGAAAAGCCCGGCCCGATTTCCATACTCTAAGGAAATGATTGTTTAATCCGGGTGTCCGATTTGGGGCAATTTCTTCCGGCCGCATCTATCTATCACCAGGCCCCCATCTAACTGACCTCCTCGATTTTCGGGGGGTCCAGTGGTCCATTCATGCAGCGCGGCAAACGTTCCCGCTCCGTAGGAGCGGGTGGCTCTTTTGACGCTCGCACACGAGGTTTGTGGGTGCTGCTCTCCCATTGCAAACGAAATTCCGTGCACAGGCTGCGCGCGATGGTGCATTGAGCACTCGGTCCTCTGTACGCCCTCGAGTGTGCCAATTATAGTGACCCAATACCCCACCTGCTCAGTTTTCATCTCAGGACTTCGGCCCTCGTTCTCTCCGTCTTAGTACAGAACGGCGTGTGTGGCTCCTGTTGAGCCTGTTTCGATGATATTTGGGCTGCCGATACGGGCAGGTGACGCCCCATGCCCAACTGCCAGAGCAGGCGACTTCCATATCCACTGGAATATATGAAGCGGCCATCGTGAACCCTTTTCAACCCCTTCATATCGATATGACACGTCATTCTAGGCATTAACAATGTGATCTTTCAATTACAAATTCCACTGGTTCAACAAAATAAAAAAGACTCTGCCTTAATGAGTGCATGATCACGTTTACAGAGGATCATCTGTCTGTAAGGTAGAAGAGAAGCATTATTCCTTATAAAAAGCTAAGCTACAATCAGGCTCTATCAGAGAAGCTCTCTTCCAATAATAGTCTATCTTGTGATTGACACTGATTTTAGAACTCTTGACTGCCTGTAGATCTGATCGGGTTGCCTCGAAGGATTTACTTACAGAGTACCTTGCTCTGAATGAGAATCAAACACAGACCACAGCATAGTGCTATGCTGCATGATGTAGGGATGACCGAACTGAATTTAGCTTTTCTATCTTTCAACTTAAACATTATACCAGATAAATTCTGATATACTGTAAAAGCATCTCAATGCCAGCCTGTTAAGCTGAAAAAAGTATGGGATATTATCTTCAGGTAGTCAGATCATTTCTTGTATTGTTGACTGTGATCTTATCCCTCTTCATTCATGCAGAGCACCAGGAATAAGAGTAGTTACAGGTTGTCTTCTTTTCTTTCTGGAAGACTGAATCAAAGCCCCCTCTAATCAGACTGTATTAATGCCAGGGCCTGAGAGGCATTGCATCCTTGTGAAACTGATAAAGCAAGGGGATTCCTTCTCTATTACCTTGTCATCTTCCACCTTGTCACCTTGTCATCTCATCACCACACGAATATCATAAATACATCATCACTTCTTGAGTTCCTTCACTTCTATAGGAGCTTCTGCCCTCACTTCATGCATACTGGGCATCAGTATGTGCTTTCTTTTCAATCTTGTTAACTGTATTAGTATACAGTTAAGCTTGTACTGTTAAGGGTCAAGCCAAGTGTCTAGTCTATATAAAATGTGAAAAGAACTGTTATACATTAATAGTAATGTTCAGAACACAATTATATTTATTAATTCATATAAAATCAAACAGTAACTATATCTTATAAAAACAGCAGAGTTTATGGAAGGCAAAGGATTATAATACCCTTCTTCATTCTGTCCTGGGGGTTTTCATGGTCAGCAAACATGCTCTGAGCACCTAGGGCCTTTGAAATGCCAACAACTGGGCTATTACATGCTGATAGATGTGATACTGGAATTGTATCACCTTTTCTTAGTGAATCAGAGAAGATCTATATGATAAGTGCTATAGATGAAATTTAGTTGAAAGAACCTATAAGACATAAGTCGAGCATTGAGAGTAATAATGAGGACAGCACGTAGGGCTTTTATGGTTACCGTTACGAAAAACAATGAAAAGTTGCACTGGCCGGGACTCGAACCCGGATCGCCCGCGTGGCAGGCGAGCATTCTACCCTTAGACCACCAGTGCTTCTCACAATGATGTTTTGTCGAAAGCGGGCTGAGGGTAACCAACATCGACTCAAGGCTGATGAACAGCTCCTGACTCCTGATTGGAGTTGTTCCGGAACTGAACTCCGGGAAGACCGTCGATCTCAGAAGAATTCCGGATCATCTTTCCCTTATCGATGTTCTCGGGCGTAGGACAGGCGAACCTTGCAGGGAAGGTCAGCGGGCTCGAAAACTGCGGTTGGATGTCACGAACGGAGGGAGGGCGGCGTGCCACGAGGGCCAGGGCTGTGCACTGGGCCAGCATGAGCGTGGGGTGCTCGAGGTTCTGCCTCGATTTTTTCTCTTACGTCACCTGCGGGGCAGTCGGACGGACAAATCTCTTCCGGTCATCGTCCCTCACAACTCAATTCTGCAACGCTCCAAGACACACACATGGCTCGCCTTGCGATTCGCACTCTCTTCATTGTGAGCTGCAGGTCACCCACACATTGTCTCGCTCACCATTGGCACCCAACGCCAGGCCCTTGCTGCTCTGCAAGTCGCGAGCGTGCACCTCATGCGCAACGCGGTGCTGCCTCTGCTGTGTATGTCCTGCGTGATGGCCGTGGTCTCGGTCATTCTGTGCGTCGTGGCTCTGTGGTCCACCCGAAGTGGCTGCCTCGCCGTCCGCACACTGCTCGTCGTCGTGAGTCTGGAGTCTTCTGGTCCCCAACGTTTCTGACACGTTTTGCCAGAGCGGAACCGTGCAGGGTGCCATGCTGGCGGTGACGGGTGTTGTCCTCGCCGATCCCTCTTGGTCCGTCCTTGCGATGAGGTTCGTGGGATCAGTCCGTCTGCCGGGTTTCGTCTCACGTGTCTTTTTCGGAGCAGAGAGGTATCCGCCGTTCCCAAAGCGGTCGTCGACGCCGTGCGGTACATCGTCATGCTGGTGCCCCCGGTGCTGCTCGTGGCCCTCTTCGTGGTCTCTGTCCTGCTGCCGTGCTGCCTCGCCCTTGGTGGGCGAACGGTCCGCGGCGACGTGGACGCCGACGTGTTCTCCTCCAGCCAGCCCCGATACTCGTTCTGGGACGGCGCGACACCGTGCCACCACACGCCGTCCAAGAGTGTTGTGTAAGAGCAGAAACGCCCCCCGTACGGGATGCCGCGTATGGGAGTGATGTCAGATCTCAGATAGAATAGAATATTTGCCCACGGAATTCAATTGATTCGCATTTGCTGCGGAATTCGTGTTCTCGAGCACACGCGGGCACAGCGGTCATGCGGGAAAGGGTCCGGATGAGCATCTTTCGGGGCTGCAAAGTCGGTTTGGGGGCGGGCTCTGGGGCGTGATCATCAGCAAAATCTGAATCTCACACAAAAATAACCACACCGAATTAATAAGGTAGTGGGGCGCTGCCTTGGAACCGACCGGACCCCTCGTCGCCGCGTGCCGCGCGATTCTCGCACCCGCCCAGCCCCCCGCACCGAACCGCGTGCAACAGCGACGGGAGTCGCGAGCAGGTCGCAGCGCGCGCCCTCGCGAGGCAAAAGAAACACAATTTTTTAAAATAACGCAACCACACGCACACACACATTGTTAGGCCACAGGCAGAGGGAGGACCCCCAGAGCAGAAGTCGAACAGGCCGAGCGGTGCACGATGTCGGACCACGGAGCGCAGCCTCCCGTGGACGACTCGGCGTTCTGCTGCTCGCAGGAGGTCGCTGCGGCCGCCGCCGGCGTCGGCCCGGCGACGTTTGCGCAGGCGCTCGCGCGCGTCCTCTCGCCCGACGAGACCTCGCAGCCCCTCTACCGCGTCTTCGAGGGCAAGGGCCCCCCGACCGTCCCCGTCACCGACTATATCAACCGGTACTCCCCGTCCCCCTCCTCCACCCCCTACCCCCCCCTCTTCCTCGCGCGGTCGTCCCACCAACCCCACCCCCTTCCCCCTCCACGCCTGCGCGCATTTTTCGCGTTATCCGGCCCTTGCGCGGCGCTATTTTTGCGGCCGACGTGACCGCCGGCACCCGGCGGCGCGTTTGCGGCGGTTCTGTGGCGGCGCCGGGGTATTGCGCGTGATCTGTGGGGGAGTTTTTTTTCGATCGCGCCCGGGGGGCCATTTTTATACCCGCATACGCCGCTTTTTCCGCCCCTTCTCAACACACACCACCGCATCGCGGGGGGCAGAGTCGCCTACTACATACCGCAATGCTCGCCGACCATGTGGGTCACGGCGCTGCTGTACATCGACAGGCTGCTGAAGCTCAACCAGGGGCTGAGCATCACGTACTACAACATCCACCGAATCATCCTCGGCAGGTTCGAGTTTTCAAAAATAACAACCGCTTTTGAATTTTTAATTTTGTTTTTCTTTTTTTCCCTCCCCTCCGTTGCCCCTCTCCGGGCCTACGCAATACCCGCTACGTCTCCGCCCCTTCCCACACGCGCGCCACCGTGTCCCCCACGTCTCGGCGCGCGATTCTCGTTGTGCCCCGCGAAGCGGAGACGGAATTGCGAGGAAAAAACCGCTGTCCGGCGGGCTTCGAAACGCTGACCCAGCGATTATTCCCTTTTCCGTTGCGGGTGCCTGTGCACTGCCGACGTATTACCGGCGATTTCCCCCCGTCACCCCCCCCGCCCCCGCCTTCGTGGCTCACGTTGCCTTGCTGCGTGCGGGGTGGGGTCTTGGGCCCGCAGTGTGATATGCGCGTTGAAGTTCCACGAGGACAAGACGTACGGCAACGACTACTTTGCGCGTGTCGGAGGAGTCCCCGTCCCGGAGCTCAACAGCATCGAGGCGATGTTCCTCCAGCTGCTCAAGTGGGAGCTCTACGTCAACCCCGTCACCTTTGCCCACGCCGCCATCGCCCTCTCGAAGAGTGCGCCCGCCAGAGCCCCCCAGCCCCCGCCAGGCGGCCCGCGTTGCTCACGAGGGCGCCGGCACCCGCAGTTGTCGCGGAGCCCGGCCCGATAATGATGAGGAGACTGGAGAGGAGGGCGTCGAGGGCGGCGGGGGTCAAGCCCATGCAGCAGGTGCAGATGGCGGCGGTGGCAGCCACGGCGGGGGCCCCCGCGGAGGGGCCGCAACCGATGTCAGGCATCACAGCGACATCAGGGTCCAACGCCACCTTCTTTGGCGACGCCTCTGGTGGGCGGTGAGGGCCGAGTAGTCGCCGCGCAGTACCACACGAGGCAGCAGCGGGATGAGGAGGCGTAGGTGGAGCAGCGAGGCGCCGACCGGGTGCAAGAGGGGCCGGCAACACGGGGGGCGTGCGCTCTGGGGGGGCTCGCCCAGCAGCAAACAGAGGCAAACGGCGTCAAAGCGAAGGAAGCAGCGACCGGCACCAGCCAGACCTCGGGCAACAGCGGCACGACGAGCGAGCGCGCCATGCCGGCCTGCTCTCGCAGTGGCGCGCGCGCAGAGGGCGACGACCGGTGGCAGCGTCGCTCAGGGGCTCTTTGGTGTGCTCCCGAGAGATAACAGCCCTATGCCGCGTTGCTGGACGAGCGGGAGCAGTCCACCGAGCTTTCCCCCCGCTGTCCGTCACGGTGCCGCCGTCGTCTATTACTAGTACTACTACCGCCATTCCGCCGTCCAGCGACGTTGGGCGGAGTAATGGCGGCGCCGTTGCCCTGCAGATCCTGACGGTTGGCCTCCCCCGGCACCACTGCTCTCTCGTTGCCGTCTCGTTGTCGCCATGCTCGGCTCGCAGCTAGTCCCTCATCACCGCCTCTCCTCCCTCCCCCATCCCGCCTCCTCGTGACGATCTCCTGCCTTCACCATCCCCCTCATCAACACCTCTCTCCGCCTGCTCCTGTGTTTGTGGTGCGGAATCGAAACAAATTGAGAACAAACTGTATCACACACGCACTTGACACCGTCTTTCCAAGCAGCACACGCACACTCACCTTTCATCAAGTTCTCTCTCCCGCCACACACCGCTCCCAATAGTCTACTATTACCCCCATCACAACAAGGGATCCTTGTACGCTCGTCCGTGCCCGTGCGTTAAATGTGGCGAGCACTGACAGAGGAGGTCAGTGTCAACTGAGTCCACCATTAATGAATGCGTCTGACATTTCGGTGAGATGCAAAAGTGGAGGACCCGGGTTTCGATCCCGGTGCCTCGTGAATGCAAATCACGCGCTCTACCAATTGAGCTAGTCCCCCATTTATATAAATACATCTGCTGCTCTCCTTACACAACGGTTTACAGCCCGAAAAGTAGCACTGCGCTGAACAAAGACTGTCAATTGCGAACATAAATAGTACGAGCGGCTTCTGTGAACTAATGGAACACAAACGACCATCCGTCCATGTAGTCAGTGGGGCTCTCGAGGATGACGGGCACCTCGTCGCTGCTGTCAACCGTCCCGTTGTAGACGCTCCCCTCGTGCGGGCAGTCCGGGCACGGCCCCCTAGTGTGCTTCTCCAGTGTCAGCGTGTAGTGCCCCAGCCCGTCCGACGCCAAGTAGACCATGTCGCCGCCGGCAGACCTGCCGCTGCAGTTGTAGGACAGGCTCACCACGAGTCTGCACTGGACGCAGTACAGGCGCACTCCGTTGGGGCTGAAGCACAGGACCCGGGGCCTCGGCTTTGTGTTCCAGCAGTCGCCGTCGGACGAGTTGGAAAGCGCATCAGCGACGGCGGCTCCGGCGTTGAGACTGCTGTGACCCGTGGCGCAGCATCTCCGCGCTCCAATGGCCGCAGCGGCGACAATTGCGCCGCACGTAACGGCCGCCAGGATGCTCACAACGACACACAGCGGAACCGCAGTGTTACGCCTCCCCGACGGTTTCAGCGCGTCTTCGCCGTGCCTCTGGCGCTCCGAGGCAGGAGGGCTGACGTCCTCAACGCAGCGGTTCGAAGTGCTCGGTGTGCCAACATGCGCCGAGGCCTCGAGGTGGAACACAATACGGGTGGGGGCCGGCCTGGTGGCGACCAGAGCGGTGGCCTTCCTGCACTTGCGGTGCGTCTCCTCGCGCGTGAACCACTTGCCGGGCCTGCAGCACTCCTCCTCGCAGAAGAAGGCGAACAGCTCGTGGTAGCGCCCGTTGGCCACCTTGTGGTGCGGCTCGGGGCACGAGAACCCCGTGGCCTTGCGGCTGCCGCCCTCGGGCCTATTCCTCGTGGCGGGGCGCAGGTGGACCTTGCAGAGGTACGGCGTCTGGCAGAAGCCCTGGCAGGCGCCACCGGTGGCCTCCGACTCGGCGACGAGGTCGCGGACGGCCCTGCGGGCGTCGGGGTCGCGCGAGACCCAGTCGGAGCGGAAGAGAAGCTCCAGGCGTCGCAGGCAGGCACCGCCGCATTTGGCGAGCGTGGGGTTAGCACAGCGAGCACTGAAGCGCTCCCACTTGTTCCGAAGCAGCAACACATCGTGGCCCTGCCCTGGCGACGTGCTCAGTGGTGGCAAAAGAACATACACGAATAATATGAGGCAGAACAATTGTGTGACAATTGCACCACAAAGAAAGGGCTAGGGAAGGACAGGAAGACAGGTAGAGGAGGGAAAAGAAGAAACTACAGCACCCAAAAGCCGGGGGAGAGAGTGGGAACACCGGCCACGTGCCCAAAGCAACGGACGAGCCCGTATGGAACATCACAGCAAAGCTCCGAACCGCAGACAACACAACAGACAGCACCGAAACGGCGAGCGTACCTGCGAATCCGCCGCCCGAGCACACGGGGAGCGGCACGCAGTGCGCCGCGCAGAACTCGCTCGACGTGCACACGCCAAAGCACGCGAGCCCCGACATGGCCCACGCGGCCTCGCACCTCGCGGCGACGAAACTCAGCGCAGACTCGTCGCCGCCCTCCCTCATGGCGTCCAGCCGGCGCCTGCACTGCACGCTGCACCCCCCGGCACCGGCCGCGCGGGTCAGCACGCGCGCGCGGCGGGGAGCGGAAATCGCGCACCACGATGACGTGGCAGCGGCGCGCGCGGGCGCTGCGGGGACTGCGGGCAGCGCGGGGCTGCAGAGCCCCGAGGGGAAGTCTGGCGACGCGGTCCCGCAGAGGAGGGGGTCCAGCGGGTCCTGTGGGGAAGGAGGGCGTCAAACACGGGGTGAAGCGTGCAGCGAGGCTGGCGGCCGCTGGGGGAGAAGGTGCATAAGGTACCATCGCGGTGTGGATTTTGGGTGGACGAAAATCTGCCGTTCCCGCTAGACCGCACCCTTCTCCGGAGAGCCGTTTTCACGTCATCACTCGTGACGTACTCGAGCGGCCGTGCAGGCCTTTGATGCTGCTAGGGTGACGACAATGGCAACAGAAACTGGAGCCACGTCCCCCGGTAAAGTTGCACGAGAACTAGCTCCCATCCAAACCCTCATCTCGACACGCCGTCTTCCCAGCGAACAACGCGACCAGGGAACTCACACAACGAACGGGGAGTCTGGCGTGCCGGAGAGAGCGAACAGATATTCGGACCCGATGAGGGACCTCGCCGATATCCCGGCGAATCTGACTGTTAATTGAACACTCGGCTTCACGTCTCGCACGTTCTCCCGCCCCCTTCAGACTCGTCCAGAACCGCCACTCACAGCCCGCGCCGCATAGAAAGAGAGGGACATGCAGTCCATCAAGGCTGTCGTGGTGGGCGACGGGGCGGTGGGCAAGTCCTGCCTGCTCATCTCGTACACCAGTTCGCAGACCCGCATCCACCCGCCCCGCACACCGCACCGCGTCTCACCGGCCGGAACCCGCCAGCCAACGCGTTTCCGAGCGAGTACGTGCCCACGGTGTTCGACAACTACGTGAGATCGCTCCTCCCACGCGCCGCTTCTGCTTCTGTTCTCGGTTCTTACACCCCCCGGACGTCTCTTTCCCGGTTCTGCGCGGGTTCCTCCTCTCGAATCCGCACCGCAGAGCGCGTCTGTGACGGTCGACGGCAAGCCTGTCGCCCTCGGGCTCTGGGACACTGCTGGCCAGGAGGACTGTGCGGCGGCCCCCTGTCATCAACGCCCTTTGAAATCGCACACCCGATCTTCGCCCCCTTCGGGAACGCAGCAACTCACCGAGCCTCTCGCCTCTGCGCCAGACGACCGCCTGCGGCCGCTGAGCTACCCGCAGACGGACGTGTTCCTTGTGTGCTTCTCGGTGGTCTCGCGCGCGAGCTTCGAGAACGTGCGGGCCAAGTGGGCCCCCGAGATCAGCAGGCACTGCCCCGGGGCCCCGTGGCTGCTGCTCGGCAACAAGGGCGACCTCCGCGGCGACCCCCAGACGGCCCAGCGCCTCGCGGAGCGCAACATGACCCCTGTTTCGTGCGTCAATTCGGATTTGCCCAATTCAATTGAGAATCTCCTCACTTTCCCCTCCGAAAGACCCGAGGAGGCCGAGGCGCTGGCGAGGGAGCTCGGGGCCGCGCGCTACATCGAGAACAGCGCCCTGCTGGGCCGCAGCATCAAGGAGGTGTTCGACGAGGCTGTGCGCCTGGTGATCAGCCCGCCCGCAGGCAAGAAGCACCGGCCGGGCAGGGGCTCCCGCCCGGGGTCCTCGCAGGGCCCAGCGCTGCCCACGCCGCCCGTGCTGCCCAAGGGCATCCCCGCGCCGTGGATCAGCGTCGTCACCTCGACGTTCGGCGACGACCTGCGTGCGATGCTGCGCAGCGGCGGCGCCTTGGCGGACGTGGAGTTTGTGGGGTGCGGGTCCGCGGAGCCCCTGCGCGCTCACAGGGCCGTCCTCGCCTGCGCCTCGGCGCTCTTCCGCAAAGTGCTGGTGGAGGACAGGGCCAAGTGGGGCGAGCGAGCCTCTGCCGCTCCGGTCGTGGC